>JADRCC010255065.1:0-15529 GCA_019843855.1 Hylomyscus alleni | reverse complement strand
AAAAAAAAATCTCAAATTGATATGTTATATATACATTCTAACTTGTTTGGCAAATTTCATATGGGTTTTGATGCCTCGTATGGATTCAATCCCTGACAAATCCTTTCACAGTCTTCCTTAAAAACTCCAAACTAATAAGCCTTGCACAAATGTGTTGTGTGAGGCTTCTGGGGTCAAAGGGACCATGCCTAATCTTTACAGTCAGGCTTCTGGGGTTTAGAGCAAGCCAGGAAGCAGCCTCTCACTACAATGGTGCCTTGTTGAAGCCCATTTCTATTGGCTCATTGAAAAACATCATCTTGAAATTGTCTGCCCTAAGAGCCAAAAGATGTTGCCTTTCTCTCAATGATTCTTTCCCTCAAGTCCCACTGTAGATTTAAACCAAAGACTAAAACTACAGACCCAAGTAATTCCATCTCCATCTTGTTCCTTCCTTGTAAGTAGCACCTCCTCGCCAGGGTGGGGAACCAAATTTTTCAGAGCTTTCTTTTGTAAATGTGAATAAGAAGACAATGCCAGACATCAGTCATGCTAGTATGAGAGTGAGGGTAGGGGTGGGAGTGGACGAGAAACAAGCTCATTAGCCAAGGCTATGCTGTCTTCCACATCTACCTCCTAAGATTTTTTTTTCTTATGAAAATTCAGCCTGAAGCAGGCAAATGTGTCATTTTCTTCAGAGGTGTGTTGCAATTAGACTCAATCTTCTTGCCCCGTTGAGTATTCTGTAATTCAAGAGCTTTCTCTTTATTCCTCCACTAGAAACTTCTTGGGGTTCTCTGGAGATGGAGATCTGAAATCGAAGAGGGTTTCCTTCCTCTGTCTGTGACCCTGGCCTTTCAGAGAAGTAGACGGCACTAGAGATGGAGACAGACAAGGTATTTAGACTCATGCATCACTTACTTAGTGCCTGGACACTAACACACTCATAGTGATTCTGTGGGGCTCTTGTTTTCTGCCTTTGAACGTCTCCGTCTTTGCCATATTACACTTCTCCGCCTCTGTCATTAGGTGCGTCTGCTCGGACAAGTTTGCCATCGTTTATCTCACTTACTGGAACACGGAGCACACCATTACTGCTGCTGAGGGCCACCCCAGCTCCAATGAAGATGCCTTAATAGTTTTGAAGGAAACTCACCCAAATTACAGTGCATGTGGGTAGAGTTCAGCAGTCTATAGATGTGAAGATCTTCCAGTGTTGTGCTGCATTCTTTTTCATTCATTTCCCGTAGAGCAGGTTAAACCTCTTGAATTAAGATCCATGCTCAGATGCCAATGGAAATGGAGTGTGCGCGGAAACGGATGTTTACTCGAACGTGTTTACTGTTGAAGTGCTGCTTCTGCCTTCCTCCTTTCCACGGCCTGTTCAAAGCTCTCAGAAAGGAATCCAGTATTTCCAATTATTTTTACCCTTTCTCCCAAACGGGTGGTATTTGAGCCTGCTGACAGCTACAAAGACTTTTGTTTTTTGTTTTGTTTTTAGGATAATGGCTCTGATTGGTTTTAAAAATAATACCCGTGGAAGCTTTAGTTGATTTCAATTAAGAGATGTTATATGATACAATTAAGAGATGCTGTGTAATTGTCTTCGATTCGAACAGTAAAAAAGAACTCATACTGCCTTTTAGGAGTCTGCACCCTCTTTAAGTCGACTATAGCCCAAGGCCACAGTCATTCACTCCTGAATTTGTACCTTGCTGAGGCAGGAAGTGGATTGCGGACAAGAGCCGAACTGCAAAGGGTCTCTTTTCTCTTTCACGCTGTGCTTGTGCGCCCCCTGCTGTATTATTTTATGATGACAGCTCTGAGAAACGAACTAACAGACACGTAGGTGGAAATTAGACAATAAAGACGACTAATTTTTTAAAAAAACTATCTAAGCTTTAAGAAGCCGAGACCCTCACCTAGATGGGCAAGAATATATATTTTCAGAATCTGTCTCCTTTTCCCACAACAAGAACTTAATCTCCCTTTAAAATATACCTGATCCCTATACAGTTTTATTATTTATCTTTCAAAAATGGAGGCTCTAAGCAGGTTACTTAGGCATGTGAGAGAGGTCTGTACACAGGCATGTGCATGTGTGTGCATACCTCTGCGTGTGTGTTTGTGTGTGTGTGTGTGTGTGTGTGTGTGTGCACGCAGGCACCCCCATTTCCAGCTGTTTTGTTTTATAAATGAGCAGCTGCCACTGCCTCTACTTTCCATAAGGAATTGTGCAAGCACAGATCTACTATTGCCTCTTCCAGCCAGACGACTGATACGGTGAAACCAAATCACTCACATATAGTGCATTAAGATGTTAACCGACACATGTGTATTAGGAAAATGTACCATATGGCGATTCTGAACTGTGCTTATACCTCCAAAACCTGGTTTATTTTCTACATCAACCACTCTGGTGACTGGCTACTTCCAGAAGTGTGGACATTATACTCTGGACAGCCAGCAGAAGCCAATATCATTTTAGTATCCCAACATTCCTAGATACAGAGGGAGAGATGGGACTGACCTCTCGGTATATGCTGGGATAAAAATATCACTAGTGTAGATCTGTGCTCCCTTAGTACTGAGATAAAAGGACAAACTGTCTTCTTGGATCAGTGCAGAATAAACACCGCTTGACGTCCCTGTGGGGGTGTCAGGGTTGGGACGTGGTGCTTGTCTTGTCTGCTTCTCTGCTGTGACTGCCACAGTTGGAGTCACCAACTCACCTGCACCCCAAAATCATCTTCACAGCTGCTTTACCCACTCATCTCCACTTGTCCATTCTACAATGTGCTCTTCTATTCTGAATTAGATTCTTCCTCAGAACCCCAAACTACTCCATCTCATCCTCTGGAACAGAGATTTCAGTTGCTTTTTACAAATGCTAAAATCTTCAACATAGCCCCCAAAGCCAGTGAAGACATTTCTCTTCCCCACCAACCTCAGATCTGAAGCTCCTCTTGCACCATGTGTTTTTACGGGTACATCCAACATTGAACTTTAAAGTCCATGAGGATGAGATAGGATCCAACAATAGTGTCCATGTTGTCTGGTGCCAAGTCTGCTGTCTAGAATAGGTTATAATGATTGTAGGCCCTTGGGGACTAATGGGAGGATGCTCCCTTGGTGAGAGAACTTGTAAGAGTAGCCAGCTCTTCTACAATAACCAACACCAGTAACATAAAAAATGCCCATCATTTCAAAACATGGTTGAATTGTAGATTTAGTTCTGGGAGATTGTGTGTTCTTTTAAATGGGTTTTAACTGTGTTTCCTTGGAGATATTTTCTCATTTAAGGAATACATCTATCTATTTTGGAGGCTTATTGGCCCTTGTTCCATGGGCTCATAGAAGCAGCCATAAATAAGTCAATTTAAGACTTTGTAAGGGTTGGATGAATTTCTCCAGTTGACATTAAAACTTGATTTCTAAGAGAGGTCTCCAGCTCCATTTCTCCTTCTCGATATTGCAAAACAGGAGCTGGATACCAAGCCCAACCCTCTGAGAACGACACCCTAGTTATAAGTTTACCCTTTGCAACTTAACAGTACAAACCCACCAGATTAACCTGGTCAAGTCATCACTCAGAGACTGTCAACAGCTCCTCATTGTCAACTCATTAAACCTCAGTCCCTTTCACAAGACCTTCTGCAGACTGGTCCTACCCGCTCTGTCTTGCAAACTGATCTCAGGGCTTCCCTTTCCTAAGCCTTCCTTCTGCCATTCCCACTTCCCAGACAGTGCATCTGAACAAGCGAACAAGCATTCAGAGATGTGTCCTGGCCAGAAGGGTCTTACGCGAGTGACTTTCCTGGTGTCCCAACACACGATTCTTACTTTGGGTTCCCCACAAATGCCTCTTGCTGCCTTCTGTTGTTCTGTACAATGACTTCTCTTCTTAGGGGAAGTCACCCTCAAGGTTAGGGTGGCCACATGCCACTCACACCCCAGTTGCCTCTAACTTAAGGATGTCCTCATTGTCTTAGTAATTGTTTGCTAGGATGAAGAAGAGTCAATGTAGGTGACCTTCTAGTTTAAGTATGTTCTTTTTATCCCAGAAGCAAGCAGAGAGGTTCACCTTTATCTGTCAATGCCAGCCACCCAAAGGCAGATGAGCATCTGAATCCACAAACCCTTCTGCAGGGAAACAAAGTGACCTTACAGCAAAACTGAAAAGACACATTTCTTGCATTTCCCCCCAGATCCAAGAAGGTAAGTGTCAAAGGCCAAGGATAAAAACACAGTTTTTCTAAGCTCACAATGAAGAAGTTTCATATTGTCAAGCTTAGAAACAGTAGGAGGCTCTGGGTGGCACAGGGGTGCTGGCTACTTACACAGAATTATTGCTTCTACTTTAGAAAATTCTTATTCAATGTGGCTCTTGTGGACACTACCCTGCTTTTATTTAAAATATACTTGACTTTTACTTCTCTTGCATTCGAGCCTCTGGTTAAAAGAAGATGAACTAAAAATGACAGTGCTGAGCAGAAACTCTGGCAACAGGAAACTTGGCTCCCAACATAGAGCATTCTGTTGACTCCATGTAAATGGCCAGAACAAATTCTCTATAAGTACAGGATTCTCTGTCTGGACTCCAAGACCCATTTACACTGTTGTGAACACAAATTTCCAAGAATTCTGTCACCAACTGAAGGACATATAGCTGGTTTCAACAGAGCCTTATTTAAATATGACACTTGAATCTAAGGCTACCCCTCCTCCAGAGGCAAATAGTCTCCTAATTTATCTGATACTATCCTAAGTGCACATGTGGAAGGAGCTACCCAGGCCTGAGGTGTGAAGACCTTCTTCTGAATGGTTGACATTGACATTGGAGCTTTGCTTGGGGGGAAAACCACCTCCGACTGTCTCCCCAGGCCCTCCCCTCCCATCTAAACATTAACAAACAACACAAAGAACAGATGGAAGGAACTTGATGTGTGTTCTCTCCTGTCTCTCACTTTCTCCCTGGGTTTTCCCGAAATAGGAAGAGTCTCTAGATTAGAGGAGAATTCAGGCATCTCTGGGTCAGTACTTGTCTCTTAGTCCAGTCATTCTTAGTCCATTTGACAGGTGGTTCTGTGACCAAATGACACCATACAGACCAACTCTAACCCCCATCAGTCTGATTTCCTCTGTCTTATTTCTTGACCTCAAAAGAGCATTATAAAACTATGACAAGGTGTGATTGGGAGGGGTGTCTGCTTTGCTTGCTATTGATGTTTGTGTTTTGAGACAGAGTTTTACTCTGTTGTCAAGGTTAGCCTGGAACTCACTCTGTAGATCTCTCTAGTTTTAAATTCACCAAAAGACTTTCTGTTTCAGCCTCTATAGTGTTGGAATTATAGCCATGAGCTACCATGCTCAATTTCTGGAATTTTTTTGGGGGGAAAGGGGGTTGTTGATTTGTTTGTTTGGTTTTTAAACAGAATTGTCAGAGATCTTACAAAACCTTATTTATTTGCTTATCTGTGTTTTTCACCCCCTCCCTCTTTCTCTCAGTACTAATGTTCTGTGAAAACCAGGATTTCTCTCTATGCTCAATACCTACAATAGCCCATGGCATACAGTAGAATCTCAATAAATGTTTGTCAGGGGACTGTGGTCTAAGTAAGAATATTTTAACAAAGCATCAGGGTTTTATTTTTACATTTTTATAAGAGATAAAATATAGATAAAAATGATCATATTAAAGTTGTAGTTATCAACAAAGAAATAGGCTGGGCCAGAAGAGTATGAGATGAGATTTCAAAGATCTAGCTGTGAGCCATGAGCAGAGCTAGTCTCTGACAAACAAATCCACTCCTCCCCCTGATGAAGCCTTCAATGGACTTCCAAAGCTTCAAAAGCTTAAGGAAGCCCTTAGGGATCTTGTTAATAGGCAGATTCTGATTCAAGGATTGTAAGAGTGGGGATAAACTGAGTCTGCCTTTCCAGCAAGGTCATGGATGATGTCATGTCTATGACACTGGTCTATGAACCACATTTTCAGTAGTGAAGCTAGCTATCCATGACCAGTATGATCAAAAACAATCAAGTCCTTCACTTCATCTTCAGGACAAAACATTGGTCAAATGGTGATGTTAACTGCGTTTTTGTTTTGTTTTGTTTTGTTTTGTTTTGTTTTTGCTTTTTATTAGTCCTGGAGCCCCAGAAAATACACACACAGGTAACCACAGTAGAAAAATATTCCAGATATGGAATCAAGCAGTTTTGTGATTGGCAGACTGCTTAATACTTGAGTGGAAAAATAATGTTTGAAAACTGACTCCAGTTTCATTTCCATTTGATACGCTGCTCTGTTTATGGCTGCTGATGTCAAACAAACACACTCAGTTCTCCCCGGAAAGAGATCTTGAGTCTTCTTCACACATACTATTTCATTGCTTCACAGATGTTGGGGGAGGAAAGAAAAGTGATTCACAGGCCCAGAGTGACTCCTTCAAGGCCACCCCACACAGATTTTCCAGTTCCTTCGCTGGTGCAGCCCACACACCATTTTGCCTCTTTGTGGGAGAATATAAGATGCATTCTTCCTTGACTAGTACAGAAGTGATACTCAGCCCTCCAGATGTTTATATAACAGAGAGCTAAAGACTTATAAACAAAAGAACACCAGTTGTGCACCAGAGACACTGAGGGCTCCATTCATCAGGATCCACCCGCTGACTTCCACACCCAACCAAGCTATTTATTCTAGAGTCACCCAGACTATTGAATCCTGTTTCATGCCCCTCCTCCTTGCTTCATGGGTCCCAGCATCAGAAATATGAAAAAGAGTGACCATCTTTAAACCCCTCTAGTGAGGGTCACTAGAGATATCTAAGAAGGGACAATGTTGGGTTCAGGGTCACGAAAAAAGTTTTGATTTCCGGCCACATACAACCGTATCCCCCTTTCCCAGGTTAGACCACATCTTCTGAAATATAAGACCTTACTTCCCAAAAGCCATGAAGATCTAGACAAGGGCTCCACCTGACACTGTCCAGGGCAAGGAGCCCTATTCTGTCATAACTTTCCCATCAGTTTTCCTATCTGGTGGGTGGAAATTAAACACAGAAGAGTGGTGCCTTCTGAGGAAATGAAAGTGGGCTCAAGTCATGGTCTTGATAAGCACAGTCCACTATTGGAAATACATGGAAATCTATTCTTCGATAGCTTTCTACTGTTTATCTACCAAGCAAGGACGTCTTGCTGCCCTGTCAGGTGCATGAACACTTGAACCCATTGGTAACCCTGCACAGACTCACTCGATATGCACTCAAATGCTCTTAGACACACGTTACCAACCACTTACCAGGATCATTTCAGTTTGTGGAATGACGGTTCCTTTCCCTGATTAAAAATCTCTCCCAGACTTCTAAACCCAATAACATCTAACCAGCTATGTTTACCTTGGAAATGTCCTGTCTGGTCTCCCAAATTCTGTGGTCTACAGGGAAAGGAAATTAAGACACAAATACTTAGAGATGTCATAATTCTTTGACCCATAAGCTATGTTGGGTTGTAGCTCCACTTGGTTCTACTTGCTCTCTGAAGCCTTCAGCATCCAGAGCTCTGGTCTCACACCTACAGCATCATCTATTTTCCCAGAGTCTCCCATCTTCCTAGTCCTGAAATACTCTCCAGTTCTTGCCTTCCACACAGTTTAATGTATTGTGCCTGCAGCTGACAGATGTTATCAAAACTGACCACCTGCCTGGGTTTCCTTATAGCCCCTACCTCCATTTCTTGCCTCTGTGTACATGTCTGTCCCATCATTTGGACTCCCTGTCACTTCTTGCTGGACTACCCACCCCCAACTCTAATGGTTGCCTAGGTGACCACTGGTTGCCTAGCACCATCTTTTACCAACCAGATGGGCTTCCTGTCCTTGACCATTGTGAATCTATTTCTGCCCTGCCACACCTGGAGCAGTGTGTTCTATCTCCCAGTCTGCCTGGCCCATGTCTCTTCATCCATCTATGTCAAAGGAGGATAATCTTAGATAAGTGATAAGATGGTCCATTCTGCCAACCTTGTGGGCTAACAACACCACTGTACTATTCCAACCAAGTTAGACTACCTACAAGAAATAAATCACAAAAGCTACCCCTAAATGTCCTTTAGGAAAATTTCATTCCTTGTCCCAACATCACTATTATAGAGATCACAGTGTTCTCCGGATAAATCAGTTTTCATGAAAGACCAACTAGGTACTCCTAATATTGTGTTCTTAAATCCCTCTAATTTCTTGGTTTGGGGAAATTAAAAAAAAAGATTTAAAATCAACTTAATAATAATTCAGAGAAATAACAATATAAAAGTTGTATCATACACAAATACAGAGGCTGCTACTGAAAATAAGTTCGTCTTATTTTGTTTAAGATAGGGTATCATTTTTCTAGGCTGTCTTTGAACTTGCTAGGTAGCAAAATGACCTTGGACTTCTGATCCTCTTGCCTTCACGCCCCACTTCCACACCCCGCCTCCATGCCCCAAGTACTGGGATTACAGACTTGTGTCTTTACACCACACCCGGTTTCTACCGTTCTGAGGGACCAACCCCAGAGCTTTGTGCATGCTGGTTGAGCACTCTACCAACTGAGTGACATATCCAACCTAAAACTAAACTTTTAACTGAAGAAAAATACACACACGTCTGCTCAAAGTGGAAATAAAATGCCATCAGCATTGCCAATTAGAAGCTATCTGGTTTGCTGACCTCTTTCTCTGAATCTAAGCCCATTATGTGAACATTAACAGAACCCTTTTCAGTGTGCACTTTACCCTTTCCATGAAAATGATGGGCTCTAGCAGAGGCGCCAGATGATTTGAACACCTGTAGCTTATTTGGAGAAGGGGATGAAGCCGGGAGACTGCCAACAGTCCTAGGCAGCAGCACTGCAGAGGAGAAAGCAGGAAATGTGGGAGGGAGGAGAAGGAAGGGAGAAGGAGAGGGTGTCTACGGAGTGAGGATGGCAGCTTTTCCATCCTGTCCTATTTCTGCCTGTCAGTGATGGGGAGATCAGGAGTTCAGCTCTCAGCGGCCACCTATCAAACAGTACCACTTAAGAAGGGGTAGGACTCCAACTTCAAGGGAGTTTACAGATAAACAAACAAAACAGCTAAATACATACGTACACATATATACACATATGTATATAGCTAAGTATGTATATATATATATATATATATATGTTATGCATTATACATTACACACACATCTATATGTATATATATGTATATATTGTATGTACACTCTAGTGTGAAGTGATAAAGTATTTCCAAATAGTTAGAGCTCTGAAAATTATCCCAAGTATTTCCATTTGAAAGGAATAATAGCTGAGCCCCTGCTCTCTGGGGAGTCAAGAGAGCTCTTGGATGCTTGCTGTAAACTGCAGAGCAACTGTTGCCCCGCACCCTTAGCCCTCTGAGTCTCAGTCCCAGGGCATCAGAGACGGAGTCTGGGAAGGGCAGACCATTCACAGAGCGGGAGTGGGGTGGGGTGGGGGGGAGGGGGCTGCCAGGGTTGGGGATAGTGAGGCTGCTGGCTCCAGGGTTGACAGCAAGTTCAGAAGGGTTGTCAAGGAAGTATTAATGGAAGTCATGCAAGCTGCCCTTGGGTCCCTTCCCACCACAGGGAGACCTACAGCTCCAAAGAAGGTAAATAGAGGTTAGATTGCTGGCAGCTCAGGCTTACCCTGGCTCTTACTCTTCAGACGGTCTCCAGAGGAGCAACCAAGTTCAAGAGAAAAGGGAGTTCACCAGGAGGCTCCTCACACCCATTACAAGGCCAGACGGCATGCGAACATCTTTGCAGTCTGAGATGTGAATTCTTGATAACTTAATATCTAATTAGTGATGTTTAATCTGTAATAGAGGAATATAGCTACCTTCTGAAATTCACACACGTAGAGTATTGTTTTGATTCCTGGCTGTTGAATCTTTCCAGGTCTGCAGCTGTGACTGTTTAGATACAATGACAAGCTAATGATCAGCAAGCACTGAGGTACAGTGGCCAGCCCTGTAAAGCTGGACCTCATCAAGGTGGCCAGGTGGCCAGGTTACAAGCTGGCTGTACCACTTAGTTCAGCCTCACTGGGGAACCTCCCAGAAGCCTTCCATCCAGGAAGCAGGGGCCTGAGGACTCCTCCTGTTCCAGACCTTGTCCTTCCTTAATTTCCACGAGTTCTGGAGACCTTGGACAACCAGCCCCAAACCTTGCAGATGATATTTTTCTTGGTGGTTGGAGAGCTTGAGGTTAGACGGTATAGGCCATAAAGCTCATGGAATACTGGGACTCTGTGTGGATGCTAAACCTGCAGGTGCTCACTGAAGACAAAGACCTGGAGAACAAAGCCCAGCAAATGAAAGGGGGCACTTCACTGGGCCAAATAAGCTGCAAAGGAGATTTGGTTGCTTCCCCAGTATTCTCTTTCTTTTCTTTCTTTCTTAGACAGGGCTTCACTATGTTGCCCAGAATGTCCTCAGTCTCTTTGGCTTAACTGAGTCCTCTAGCCTCAGTCTCCTAAGTGCTGAATGTATGGGGAGGTGCTTAACTATTTGTCTAATGCAAAACCAACTATGTGAAGCATAAACTATAGCACAGCTCAACCCAGGCCATGCCAACCTTGCAGATGAGTCCCAAGGGAGGAAAAAGAAGAGATTGGGACCCCTAGACTCTGTCAGGAGATCATATTCTCATCTGTGGCACTGAATTCAGGCTCCAGATCTACTGCATATAAGTCATGTGAGCTCAAGCCTCAGTCTCTCCATCTACAAGATGGGGATAATGATAACTGTCCTATGTACCCAGGATATTGCACAAAACTCCAACACTTACATGTGAAAACTGCTGCGTGTTGTAAAGCCCTTCCGGGGAAAATGTTTTGTATGTTCTGTATTAGTCTATTGACATTCATTCAGAGAATGGGCCTGAAACACCACTTAATTTATTTATTGTTTTTAACCAAGAGGAAGTAAAGTTCCCCGAGCTTTTAGAGGCCCGCTGAGTGATTTGAACGCTCTGTTCTCCACCTTGTGTGTCAAGTGGACCCTCAGCATGGTGAAGTGGCTGAACAGCATTACTCATGCTCGGTCAGGGAGGGGAGAGCTGGGGGCCACCTGCAGAGTAGAGTTCATTGCTGGGAATCCAAGCAGATAGGAAGCAGGCAGGCCTGGATTCTAACCCTGGGAGGCCTTGAGTATGAAGCTGCCAGATGGGCCCGCTCCATCTGGTGGACTGGCAGCAAGAAAAGAGACCTGTCTGGGAACACGACAGGTGCCCTGAATGAATCACCTAAGAATCGGGATTCTTGATCCCAACTGGTATTGAAAAGGGGCCAGGGTCTGAAAGGGTGGGAGTATCTGGGAGAGGACCAAACCTGCCTCTGGTCAAATTTGGACCTACCAACCAAGTGATTTGGAGTGGGGGTAGACTGAGAGGTGGATGTATGTCAGAAGCTGGAGACAGGAGTTTTGACCAAGAATATTCCTACAAAAATGGTCTCCTAGAAATCCCCAAGCTCAACATCTCAAAAGGGTACATAACTTAAAGATTAGTAAGATTAAGGAAACTAAGTTGTGCTCTTATCTTACTCAGCTTTTGCCCATGAGAACTCCATCTAAAGTACAGATGCTTGTGGGCAGGAAGTGTAGCTAAGTGGAAGAGTGTGTATCCAATGCGCACAAGGCTTTGGTACCCAGAATCACTGGGGGTGGGGGAAGATAATCTTTATCTGCCTCATTTGCAAGTGGATGTGATTGTGTCTATTAAAGTTCATCTATAGCTAGTGGCATGCAGTGGAATGAACACCAACCTTCTGGAGCTGTGTCCCTTGCAGGAAAACCCTAACTGAAGAAGTCTCACTACAGCCGAGAGGTCAGCCACTTTCCATTCCTGTTGCTGAACAAGACACACCTAGCTTTGTTGCTTTAAACAGTAACCATTGATGCTAGAGAGATGGCTTAGGAGATAATAGCATGTACTGCTCCATCAGAGGACCTGAGTTTGGATCCCAAAGGAGAATTTACAACTTCCCAGAAGTCCAGCTCCAAGTGGTGACTCCAATGTCTGACCTCTGTGAATACACACACACACACACACACACACACAAACACACACACCCATACTCATCTGTACACACACAATTTTTAAAAGCTCGCTAGATTGGCAATGTAACTCTGCAAGGAGGCTCCTAGAGACTCAGTCAGACGCACACACATGGTTCTGTATTCATCTGTCCATCAACTGGAGGACTGCAACTGAGGCTTTCAAGGCTCACGACTGGTACATCTGCAGGGCCTAGATCATGTATCTCTTGTTCTCTGCCAGCCCACCCAAAGATTACTCACGTGGTGATTGTATAATGTTTTGAGAAAGAAAGAGTAGACCTACAAGACATCTTCAGAGCAAGGATCACAATGGTTTACACCTTGGCTATTGACACGTCCTATGGATAAAGTGACAATATCAGTTGAATTCAAGGGTTAGGGAAATGTACCCTACATTTTAGTGGGAGGAACTTCAAGGTTCTGGTAAAACATGGAATGCATGCAGAGAAGAGAATAACTACAGCCATTTTTTTTTGCAAGCCATTTACAAAAGCATCAATCTGTAACAGTTCCTCTCCTCCATGGGGTAGTGCAGGGCGCTTTCCAAGCTCTTGTTCAGACTCTTGCCTTTGCTTCCAACCTGTAATGAGAAGCTTTGTCTCAGTCCCTAGAAGCCACCTTTCTGAAGTCCCTGAATCCTCTAAAATCTTGACAGCAACTTTGACCCAACTAGCCTTCTTGTGACACCTCTGTCCCTGTGCTTTCGGTAGTTCATTCCCTGTCTAGAAGACTTCCATGGACCTGGGGTGGGGGGTGTCATGCTACAGTGTCACACAAGTCAGTGACAGTAACAGACAGAACCAGTACTAGGGCCCTCCATTCTTGTTCAGTCTGCACACTGCTCTGTTACCTGAATGAGAGGGTATGTGGGAAATGTGTACCTGCTCCCAGGATTTCTATGTACTCAAGAAGTCTTTTCAAGGGCTGGTGAGATGACTCAGTGGGAAAGAGCATCGACTGCTCTTCCAAAGGTCCTGAGTTCAAATCTCAGCAACCACATGGTGGCTCACAACCATCTGTAATGAGATCTGACACCCTCTTCTGGGTGCTATCTGAAGACAGTTACAGTGTACTTATTTATAATAATAAATAAATCTTTGGGCCAGAACCAGCGGGGCTGACCAGAGTGAGCAGAGGTTCTAAAGTCAATTCCCAAACAACCAGATAAAGGCTCACAACTATTGGTACAGCTACAGTGTATACTCATATACATAAAGTAAATAAGTAAATCTTTAAAATAAATAAATAAATAAATAAAGCTTTTTTTAAAAAAAAAGTCTTTTCAGAAGGGACTTTCCAGGTCACTTGAGCTTAACTTTATGTGTCTGTGAGCTAGACCACAGCACCTAAATACTCAATCAAATGTCAGCATAGATGGTCTCATGAAGATATTTTTAGATCAGATTAACCTAAGCCAGTAGACTTAGAGTAAAATAGGAGATCACTCTTCATTGTGTGGATAGGTCTCATCAACTCAACTAATGGCCTTAAAAGTAAACCTGGCTCTGCCTAGCCAGGAAGAGCTCGGCAGCGGTCAGCCTCTGAACTGCTTCTCCTCAGACCCCCACAGTAACCTTTCTGCAGATTTAATGCCAACTCCTTACTTCATATACATACCACATATACATATACATACTGTTGATTCTGACTCTCTGGGGAGTTCTGACTAATCCAGGGGAGAAAAAAAAATCTCATCCAAAGCACATGCCTAATTCTAGCATCCAGATGGCTGTGGCTGAAGCTATGAATCCTAGGTCAGCCTTGGATTCATAAAAAGACCCTATAAAATAAATAAGTAAGTAAATAAATAAATAAGCAAGCAAGCTACCACGGTGCTTATTTTAAGCTTATACCTTTCACTAGAATAGTTATTTGATGGGAATCCCAAGCATATTTTCCAGAGAACTCAATAGATTTGTTTATACCTGAGTTGGTTACTTTCTAAGATCAGAGTCAAAGATGCGTGTGTGTGTGTGTGTGTGTGTGTGTGTGTGTGTGTGTGTGTAAATAACCTTATTTTCATATAAACCATTCTGGGACCCAAGACCAAGAAACAAATGTTTGTGAAAACTACTGAAAAAACTTTTCCCTCCATGAGACTGTAACAAAGTTGTCATAAATCTTTGAGTTGGAGCAAAGAGCTGCAGTAATGTTTTCAGAAAGGAAGCCTAGTGGAAAATTCCAGAATCATCGAAGTCCCAAGACATAGAGACCTGGAAGAGGTGGCCACACTGCGATCTCTGCCCTGTGCTACAAGGAGTGGCCAAGATGCTCCGCTGGGCAGCTGTGTTCAGCTCCCAAGAGCTTTGCATACAGTAGGATCCTCTGCAGCCCCCACCACCAGCCCATCTGCATGGACCACCGAAGGTCTTTTAACTCAAAAGCTCTTCTGGAGTGGAAAGCGACCCTAGTCTCATCTCTGGAAAGAGATTTTATTTTCTGGTCCACACTGCCACCTCCTGGTGATGGCTGTACCTCTAAGACAAACGTTTGCAACTTCCTTTTAGGGGGTTGTTCAATTCCGTTAATTACAACTTGCATGAAATTCTTCCTTTAACACCTGCTAAGCGGATCCATAGGACACAAGGTATGCATGTAGACAGACAGAGGATGTGTGGCAGAAAACCAGTCGAGAAGCTAAAAATAACAAGGTAACGGAACATTCCAGATCTCATTTGGATAATGAGCGCCTACACTTGTCGGTTGTTTGATTGCTTGATAATTGCAGTTGAAGTTAAGCAGGTAAATCGGATGGGTTCGTATTTGTTTGTGGACAAGGTTAACAACACCGTTGATGAAGCAGCCCCTCATGAGTCTTCAGGAGGCCCATGGTAATTAATGGGCTGTTAGGGAGTTTTTACATATGCAAATCAATATTTAATAGGGAAATGTCTTCAGATGACGGACAACAGGTTCATGAGAGGCAGCAGTTTTTCATTAGCATGCACTGCTTCAGGAACATCATTTGGTACAGGTAGCCAGGAAACTGTCAAACATGTATGTGAAAAGCCACTTCAGAGGTCATCAGAGCGAGGGAGCCCATCAGTTGTCATATAGGGAGTGTTGTCAAATCTCTCAGGGCTGGAGAGTCATGTCCTCCCTTTTCGGCCCTAAAGTTACTTCTTTTCTATCATCCCTATGTAAAATATATATATATATATATATATATATATATATATATATATATATATATATATATATATAGTTGAGAGTAGCCTGGGTACAGTTGTGCTCCTTAAGGTGAAACTCCCAAGCTGCTGGATAATATATTGAGATAAATGGAGTCTTAAAGAGCCCTGCATTTGATTTGTTCTTCTACCAAAAAGAAAACATGTGGCCAGGCAGTGGTGGCGCACGCCTTTAATCCCAGCACTTGGGAGGCAGAGGTAGGTGGATTTCTGAGTTGGAGGCCAGCCTGGTCTACAGAGTGAGTTCCAGGACAGCCAAG
>JADRCC010255056.1:0-11374 GCA_019843855.1 Hylomyscus alleni | reverse complement strand
AGAGAGAGAGAGAGAGAGAGAGAGAGAGAGAGAGAGAGAGAGGACAGTGTCCTGGGGATGACATCATTCTGTGTTGTCTGCTTTGACTGGCTCCCAGGAGAGAGAGGGCTGCAGCAGGCTAGTGAGTGGGCTTGGTACCAGGTAAGCATAGGCAACTTGGCAGTGCATGCACACAATTAAAATGGCACGTCCCTGCTCTCCCCTCTGTCCACCCCACCACCTCCAGAATCCTAATGTGTTTATGCAGAAAACCCTTTTTCTTGTTGCAGCACCCTCAGAAGAAGGTTAGGACTCAGGACTTAGGTTCACTCTTTCTAATCTCTTCAACAGCTTCCCCCACCCCAGAAGGAAAGCGTGACAGGAGGCAGAGTCATTAAAGTGAATTAAAATGCATCCAAGGAGAGATTATCCCCAAACCATTCCCATTTCAAACAAAGGCTTCTTTCACACAGACTCCAGCTCTGTAAGCAGAGATTAGGGAACACATTCTCAGAACCTAGAGGTAGGAGACAGGCTTGCACTTAGCCTCCCTGGCTAGACCTCAAGAACTCAACTTCTGCCTAAGTCAGAGGCTTCAGCCTGCAAATGCAAAGGGGCTTCAGAGCAGGACCTGGACCCCTGCCCAAAATACTTCATTGAGCCAGGTGTGTCCTTAACACAATCCAGATGTAGTGAAATGTGACACTTTCCTAGCTTCCTGCATCAGGGTCTAAGGTAGGGGGTCCTAACCCTTTTATTGAGCACCTGCTTTGTGTCAGGCTGAGCTGTAACAAAAAACTTGGCCAGGACAGGCATTTTGCTGCGGAGGATCAACTTGAGGAAGGCAGGTTGGCTGTGAGTGAAGTTCACTACGACACAGACCTAAAGATGCAGGAAGTCTAGTAACGATACTACAGATGAGCCTTCACCTGAAAGGCTCAAGAAAACAACAGAGGAAACAGTTTCCCACGAACACAGTCTTAAAAAGAATAGATGCTCAACCTGGTGATTAGGCTGGTGATGGAGAAGAAGAAAAGGGAAGACATTCCAAGCAGAGGGTGCAGAGTGACCAAAGGCATCAAAGATTAAAAGAGCACATTGCCTTGGGTGGTCCCCAAGGGCCTTTCCCAAGAGGAACAGAGCACCCTAGCAGGGATGTTACAAAAGATAATGAGGCTGTGTTCTGGTGGGAGGAACTAGAAGAATGCATTCATCTGGCTTCAGTGCTATTGGTGGATTTCAAGCAGGGTTCATTGCACAGTCAGATGTGCACTATTGGCTGGTTGTTCTAGGAAGCACCGAAGGCACAGAGATCAGTCCAAAACCAAGGTTTAAAACCCAAATGAGGTAATGGGAATACAGGAGATATTTCTGCATAGGATGTACTAAAGAAAGAAAAAATGGAATCAACTGTCCTTACTTGGATATGATGCGGGAGGAAAGGAGGGATGCCATCCCGGTCCCCTAGGCAGGAATTCTAAGGAAAGGAAGCTGCAGGGGAGATGTCTGTCACTTCCCAAGTACTTTCTCTGGTCTTTTAATAGCTCTCATATCTGTCATGGATAGCATGCCAGTTCTGTGTAGCTCCCACCAGCTTGGAGCAGCCGCTTTCTGGTTTAACTTTCTGCCTGAATGTTACCCGCTAGCCCCATCCCTGCATAGGGCTTCTCTGGTTAGGATGGTTTATGTACCTAAGGGACCTGGTAGGCCAGCAGTTCTCAACCTGTGGGTCATGACCCCCTTTGGGGCTGCAGATCAGATATTTATGTTATAATTCATAACAGTAGCAAAATTACAGTTATGAAGTAGCCACAAAACAATCGTATGGTTGGGGGTCACCACAGCCTGAGGAACTGTTTTAAAAGAGTCTCAGCATTAGAAAGGTTGAGAACCAGTGTAGTAAACTCTCAGGTACACAACCCAGATTATGAATGTCCACTTGGTGAAAGACTCCCTGACTCTGTAGACCACAAATCTGGGCCACCCACTTGCCCATGGTCATTTTGCAGTGCTCTTTGTTGGGGACCCCCAACTTCCTAGTTTTCTGCCATTCGCACATATGACAGTTGATTTTTATGTGTTAGCTTGGCAACTTTGGTGCCCAGATGTATATTCAAATACTGTTCTGAGTATGTTCTGTGAGAGTTTTTTTGGAAACATGTAAGTAGACAGTGAGTAACACAGATTGCTCTTATCATATTGGTGGGTCTCATTGAGTCAATAGAAAGGCCAACTAAGTGAAAAGATTTGCCTCTCACCCACCAACAAAGGGGATTCTGAAGCAAGCAGCATTCAGACTTGGGACTACAACATCAGCTCTCCAGACCTCACCAACCTTCAAAAAAAAAAAAGATTATAATACAATTACATTACCCCTTTCCTTTCCTCCCTCCGAACTCTTCCATATACCTTTCCCTGCTCTCCTTTAAATTTGTGGCTTCTTCTTTCATTAATTGTTATTGCATGCATATATGCATATGAATATACATATATATTCCTAAGTAGAACCTGCTTAGATTATAATGTTATTTGTATGCATGTTTTCAGGAGTGACTATTTAGCACTGAAAACTTAACTGGTGTGCTCTTGCCTGGACAGGAAGGATCACCTCTCCTGCTCCCAGCTTCCCTCCACTTCTTACAGTTCTTTTCCTAAGATTGAAGCCTCCTCCATCTGCTTTGCCAGGTTCATTGGCATCATTCTTGTTCTGCTCATGTTTGGGTAGTCATGTTGGTGAGATATTATGAATGTAGATTCTTATGTCTCTAGGAGACATGATCTCACGGCAAACTTCCTGATCTTCTGACTCTTACAATCTCTCTGCCACCTCTTGTGCACTATCTTCTAAGCCTTGGGTGCAGGAATGTTTTATAGATACACCCACTGCAACTGAGATCTACAATTCTGCTCAGCAACCTTTATATATCTACACAAACACACACACACACACACACACACACACACACACACACACACCTCTGGAGAACTCTTGCTAGCACAACTTATAAGTCTTTGTGTTGAACTCTGCTTTCTGGACAACTCTGTTAAGGATGGGATGAAAGATGTTGAACTTGAAAAGAAATATAATACACTGTGATGATTATTAACTGTGCAACCACAATCATGTAGGAAATAGGCCTCTGGGTGTACCTGCAGAGAATCTTAACTGCATTAACTAAAGAGACTACATCTACCTTTGTGGGGGGGTGATTGGTTGGTCGGTTGGTTGGTTGGTTCGTTGGTTGGTTGGTTGGTTGGTTGGTTGCATGGTCTTGCCTTCTTTGCCTTCTCTGTCTCATGCCTTGGAAGATTCTAGATCTGGTTGCAAATGTCTTCACTTTCACATGCATAGGAAAATTCTGCACCTGGTTGCAAAGGTCAAAACTCAGAGGAACAAAAGATGGGCAGAAAGTCAGGTCAGTGAATATTTAATTAAAATTTCCCTAGCCTACCATTTTGAAAAAACAAAATGGAAAAGCTATGTGTCTTTGATATTTTACTTAGCTACTTCAGCAATCCTGGGGGTGGCAGGAAGAGGAAACTTTTTTCCCATTTCATCCTGGAGGAATCTTAACTTACTTTCATCTTCTAATTACTTGTGCTTGTTTTAACATCTGTGCACATTCTGCAGCCTCCGACAGTTTTATGTGGCTTATACAGTACAAAGCACAGAGGACTTGCATTCCTAGGTCCACAGTTTCACTGGTAATGTTCAGAGGGACGGAAGTTATTCTTTATAGAATCATGACTCATCCACATGGCCAGACCTGCAATGTGTCCAGGATCAGGCCAAACATTCCATTGACCTCTGACCTGTCTGCCCTATGGAGCTCAGCTCACCATACATGACTTTTTCCCAGTTTCCCTCATCACATCTATTAATACATGCACATACATTTACCTTTGTTCTTTGGTCATGATCTGGCTCTGCCAGGCTGTAAGATCCTCCTCGAAAGGTGTCCATGGCATCTCTGGACCTCTGCCTCCCAGTCCAATATGAAGCATGCCATAAGTGCTCATTAAATGCTGTTGAATATCAACTCAGGGAGCAGCTGGACCAAAAATGTGCAACATATTAAACCTTATGACAGAATTAACTACCCTCCCATCTCAGCTGTTCTCTCACTTGAAGACTGAGAAGAACGAAAATGGGCTAGAAAAGCATCCGAGTTATGAGGGCCATGAAGCCCTGGAACAAGCTGAAATCAGAGAAAAACCACTAAAGCATGACCCCAAGAGCCAGGAAACTGAGTTCAAACAGCAGCCAGTTGGGAGTCTGGGTGGGTTGTTGATTTTTGAATCAAAGGATAGCCTTGCAGAGCCATTGTATTGACTGAGCCTCGGATCTCCTATGAAATAAGGAAATCACACCTGTTTGTTGGTTTGTTGGTTTGTTGTTTTGGGGTATGTTAACACAACTTCATAATTTAAAGAGCAAATTAAGTTACATTTTATAACAAAATATGAACATAGAAAGGGGACTGTTTGAGAAGACTACAATCAGTGGGAGAGGAAAGAAGACCAGAGAGGGTGACCAGTGGATGACTGTCATCAGGTTCATGACAGACAACCATGAACATGCCACAATGATCTCATGATCTACATCATGAATATATATACTAAAAGGTAGCGCTTTGTTCACTTGAGACGTGTCTAAAATTTAAATATATATATTCACTTGATATTTATCTAGAGGTTATGACTATAAAAATATAACTGTAGATAAAAGTTGACATCTTCTTTCCAAACTTAGCTACAGTCTCCAGATTCAGATCCATGTGGGTAAGTGATGACTGGCTACTCTTCAGGTCAACAGGGCTGATTTCCAAGTAGGTACTTAAGGAAGATTATATGGAAGACAGAGAATGGTTAGCTGTTTAACACATCCATTTCTCCCTCCACTCCTTCTTCATGACAAGGGAGACTCCATTTCATTGAGTCCTTCACAGTTGGATGTGGTCATGTTATGGATTTCTAACCAGCAACATGGTAAATGGATGGATGTGTGCTGTCCCCAAAGGACCTCTGACATATAAAACTTTCATGTCCCTTGTCCTCCTACAGATAACAATACAGAGAAACACAGAGAATGTGGAAGTCCAAATCAAAATGACAGAGCCACAGGATTTCTGGGTCCATATCTGTTCCCACCCTAAAACTTGACATCCAGGCACAAGCTACTTATTCTTACTTAGTCTCTCTACTCCATGGTCCTAAAGCACTGGATTAAGCTCTCCATTTCTAGGAAGAACACCCTGTCCCTGCAGACCAGAGCCTCAGAAGCTACTCTGTGTCCTACCCAAGTCACATGGTAGAGAGGCAGGAGTCGCCTTTTCTTTTGTTTTTCTTTTTCAAAACATTCGAGAAGCTTAAGGAAACAATCTTTGTGAGACCCTGTGAAGATGTAATTCTAGATGGCCTCCCAGCTGGGCCAGGCTTGCCAGAGTCAAGCTGGAGACCTCAAATGGAAAGAACACTTCCACACAAAAGGCATGTGGGTCCCTGGGAATAGATGATCTAAGGTTGAACCAAAATAAACTCACCATACCCTAAATATTAGGACAGGCAAAACCCACTCCCAGGACACCAACTCCCCGCCCCCCCCCAATCTCATGGCCAGACTGGAGATGGCTCCCAGATGGAAAAAGAGCATGACCTATGGCCATCCCTCTTGATGTGGGGTGTGTTTCAGGGTGTGGCTCCTGTCAAAACGTCAGAAGACAATATGAAGTTGCTAGCAGTTGGCCTTCTCCTTGGCCCATCATTCCCAAGTTAGGAAAAGAGGGAAGCTAGTACATTCTCCTTTGCAGGGGTTATCTAGTTCTGTCTGTTGAGGCAATCATTACTCTGTGCTCAGTTTATTCTTGCTCCAGATTCCTCCTTTTGACCTTAGATGTTTGCTGAGGCTTGGATGCTAACCACTGCCCTCCCCTCAGTATCTAAGAGCACTACTCATCTCAGCCTACCTGGGCCTACCAGAGGAGAAGCTGGGCTTTGCTATGGTCTCAAGTATGCATGCAACGGCATGGTCCACTTTGTGACTTCAGCATCCAGTTCTAACTAGCTGGTTCATGGAGGCTCTGGCATCCTCAGAAGCTGCCTGGAAAGATAAGCCTTGAATGGTGAGATTCAAAAGATGGGAAGGAACCAGATAAAAAACATTCCTCCTCCTTTGTCTTCCAAGGAACTGTCCGACTACTCTTTCCTTCCCTCCATAGCTCCACGGAACCAGATAACTCACTGTATCTTCTTACAAACTGTGATGCTTTCGATAGCATGCCACCTACATTTTCATCTCTTTTTTTTTTTTTCTACCTTGGGTTGATACACTACACTCTTCCCACCCACCCTAGAGCTGACTCTCAGATGTTAGTGCGTTTGCTTGTGTGCTAAAGTATTTAACCCGGGAGCCCTCATTTCAGATCCTCTTTCGGCATCTGAAGGAACTCATTCAGGCAAACTACCCACCCCTACCCACTTAGCTACTATTTTGTTCTGCCTTTTTAAAAGCATGTGTCTCAATGGGAAATGGTCTTGCACACCTCTGCAGTTCACAAAATAATTCTATTTCCTTTCTCTTTATTTCATGTATTTCAGGTTGATAGCCTGAGCTTGAAGTCTCAGGATGTCTTTAGTTTATCAGAACTATAATATAAATCTACGTACACACCTTTACAGAAATCTAAAGAGAAAATCTCATTCTCAGAGACCCTGAGCAAGAACTGAGGTGTGCAGCTATGTAGCTTTAACAAGTGGCTTCCACTGGAAGAATTCACCCAGGGATAACATTTCCCAGAATCTAATTCACCGAATGCCCGGTGCATGGGTTAAGTAGATACTGTTAAAAAGAAAATGGGGACTATTCTCAAATAAATTTGGGTGACAGAAGGTTAAACAAAATTAAATAGTTCCTGCCTCTCCCTCTTAGGATTTCTGAGACATCATAGCACAGACTAGTGTTAATTTCCCAGAGAAAAACATTCACAATTTCTTCGGGAGAGGATTGAGATGGGTCTTACTATTTATTACTCGATGTCTTGGAAATCACTATGTGGATGAGGCTGGCCTTGAATCCACAGAGATCCACCTATCTCTGCCTCACAAGTGCTGGGATTAAAGGCATGAACCACTACACCCACCAGTTCATGGCATTTCTATAAATCACCTTTTATTTTCCCTGAACATCCCAGAGGACAGCCAACACCTCCTGCTGTTACCAGAGTACCTGCCTATGAAAAGACACCTCCTTCCCTTTTCTCTTAGAACTTCAAGTTGCAAAGTATTTAGGTCTTTGTTGAACATACCACAGATGTACAGAGTCAACCTGCCACTTCTGCGCCCTTTGAGAAAATATTAGAAGCCTACTTCAGGACTACCAAAGTAATGAAAACTAATGCTATCCACTAAGAATCAAAGCCCTGAGGCTGGAGAGATGGCTCACTGGGTGAAGTGCTGCTGAGCAAGCCTGATAACTTGAGTTTGGATGACCAGAATTCAGGCCAAGCCCAATGTGGTAGAGCCTATCTATAATCTCAGTGTTCCAATAAGAGATAGGAGGCTGAGACAGGACAACCTCCAAAAGTTCATGGGCCAACGCACTCATCATTAAATGATAAACTATGAAAAATCCTGCCTCAAACAAGATAAAGATAAATGAACAGTGAGACCTAACACCTGAGATACATACATGGCACATACTTGTCTACACTGTCATACATGAACATGAGCATACATAAAAAGAAAAACTCTAGGCAGAGTTTACTGTCTTCCTGGAGAGCTCTATCCACAGATCAATCAGCACCCATAGTCTCCCTATTTCCTTCCCATGTTCCATTATAGCTCTGGCTCACTCCCCTACCCTCACTGTAACTGTCCCAGGAGAATGAAGGACCATGGCTCAGCCTGATTATTTGTATGTTCTCAGACATTGGGGCCCAACTTAACTGTGCTCACCCTGAGTATAGACTTCAGGCATTCTCTCCCCCCTCCACCCACCACTGCTCCAGGCTTCTTCTATTCTGGGATTAATAGCACTCAACAAAAATATGGCTGTTGTTAGCGCTCAGGCTACCTAATGCAGGAAGGAGTGAAGGCCTCAGTAAGTACCCTGATAATAAGTGGTGGAAATGAGATATTCATGGAGGCCAGAGCTCCCCATAAACCCTCCTGGGGAAACTGCAGGAAGAACAGAGAGGCATGATAGGAAGGATGCTGTAAGGTGTTGGCCAGACTAAACACTGATCTGGGTTTGTCATAAAGGGAAGGGTCTTTGGGGACTAGGTAAAATACCTACCTCCCGCTATAAGGCATGAGAAAGTACACTGGCTTGCCCAGAACCATGGCATAAATTAGTGGCCCAGAACCTGAGGCAGTATGGTCATGCTATTCTGGACGATGCTTCCGTGAGCCTCTCCAGGATTAGTGTGGATAATGGAAGCTTAGTGGTCAGTGATGGCAATGATAAGGTACAAACTGCATGGTTAAGGTTTTTGTTTTTCTGCCTGTTTCGCATTCTTCCCCAAAAGGTACAGTGGGGTGGGAGGAAGCAGTAGAAATATGGAGGAAAGTATCAACATACTTCAGAAGACATTTGGAAGATGGTCTGTATTCTAGTTTCTTCTATTGCAGCCAGATAACTAAACCAGATTTAATGGTTTAATTAAGGGAATGGCTGTTGGAATGTAGAAGAAAGAAGAGGGAGGAGAAATGGGAGGCTTTTCACACAGCTCCCGGCTGGTCTCATTAAGTAGAACATGCCTTCTTCCTGTACCCTGTGACCTGTAGGCTCCCAGAAAGATGGGCTGGTACCTCCCAAGGATGCTGAGTCCCTATCCTCAAAAAAGGAAGGGGTCTTTATATTTTCATGTAAATTCTCACTTGACTGCACAGGCCATAGGGAAGCCATCAGCATCATGGGTGTAACCCAACCCCAGCTGATGGGAAACGTCTGCAGGGTCCCAAGGAGTCCTACAGATTGCAGCAATCTGGAAAGCCTGCCTGTCTTCCCAGGGCTTTGCAGCCCAGATCCACAGACTCAGCACACAGTGTTCTCCAGAACAAGCGAAGCATGAAGGGAACTCCCCAGCCAAGGAAAGTGATATCTCAAAACCAGGGAATATTCCAGGCTAGCCATTCCCAGTATCTGTCAGCCTGCTACCTCACATCTTGTAAAGCTAGCAGTCAGAAGAGCATCTCTTCTCAGGCTTTTGGGAATGGTGAAGCAAAAATACTTTCTTCGAGTACAGCATCCCACCACATGGGATGTGGCACTTGGAAAGGCACTACTGCTCAGGGCTTCACATGATTCACATGGTTGGCCAGGACAGAACAAAGTAGTTTCTGGCAGAAGTACCATTTACCTCTGTTTTTCAGGGACTCTGATAACCACAGCAAACAGTGCAAGGCAGAGCAACAGCTCCCAGGAACTTTTATCATCAAAGACTATTGGATGCAGTCTTATCCAAAACCTTTCTGAATGTGTATATGTTGATTGATAGATCATAAAAGACTAGGTATGATAACAGATGAGAGCAAGAGGGAGGGATATATATATATCCATATATATATATATATATATATATATATATATATATATGAATTTGTAGATGTAAGGGTTTGATATGTAAGGATAGATTAGATAGATAGATAGATAGATAGATAGATAGATAGATAGATAGATAGATAATAGATGATAGATTAGATAGATAATAGAAGATAGATTAGATTAGATAGATAGAAGATAGACTAGATAGTTAAATAGGTGATATATAGATGATAAATGATAGGTAGGTTGATAATGGATAAATAATAATGGATGATAGATAAATGATAAAAATTATAGATATGTAGATAGATAGATAATAGAAGATAGAATAAGTAGATAAATGATAGATAGATAGATAGATAGATAGATAGATAGATAGATAGATGAGATAGGTAGATAATATATAGATGATGACATATTATATAGACAGATATATAGATGACAGATAGATAAAAGATAGACATATAAATAGACCCTCCCTTTCTCTCTCCATCTTTGATCTTCTGTTTCTCCTACTTTTCATTACTTTTCTCGTACTCTCCTCTACTTTTAAGGTCCTGTGATTACACAGGGGCTGCCTCACTAGATTAATCTCTTTATTTTGAGATCCACTCATCAGAAATCTCCACTTCCCCTTTGTCTCGTAGCCTAACATTTGCACAGGATCCATGGTGAGTTCGTTCCTTTTCTGACCCCTGTAATGAAACGCCTTCTAGGAACAACTACAGAAAAGCAAGGGTTTGTTTGTCTCGTGTTTTCAGAGTTTTAATCTGTCATGGGGAAATATGGTGGAGCAGTTTATGTCATGGTAGACAAGAAGGAGAAAAAGGATCCCAGGAAGGGGATAGAAATAGCCCCCAAGGACAAGTCTCCAGTGATTTACTTCCTGTAGATAAGCCCCACCTCCTGAAGTTCAGGTACCCTCCCAAAATAGCACCACCGTTTCCAAACCAAGTCTTCAACACATGAGCCTCAGGGGACACTCCATATCCAAACCATAACACAAGGAGCAGTGTGGTCATCTCTGCAGAGCCACTGTTCTGCTTGCAGTAGGGTCCAGTTGGCCTCAGCCTATGGTTTTGCAATACACACATTACAGTTTATGGACAGCTAGGGTGGGTGCATAGCTCTCTTGCTTGTAGCCTACAGAGGACCTTATGTGGTTCTTCTGCCCATCTACCTGACAAGACACAACTACCAATTACTTCCTTTCATCCCACCTCCCACTGCATCTTTAAGGCAGCTTCAGGGGGGCTCCCAGATGTGTGGACTGAAGAATGCAGCTGGAACTGGAATGGAACTTTTAGGGAACTAAGAACTTCGAGGAATAAGGGTACAAGGAAGACAGCACATCCCCAGCAGGATTCTGTGATTTCCCTGTGCTCAAATTCAGACTAAAGATAAAAGACAGGTTCTATAAAGTACTCGTTACTGGCTTCCCTTTGTTTCCTTTCTAGGTCCCCTGGAGGACGTTTCCCTCGGGGAAGAGCAGGCTAACAATTTGTGGAGCAGTCTTCAACCAGTAGCAGACAGAAACCAGTGAGTAAATTCTGTAGTATCCCCAGCGCTTTCAGACAATCCCGAATCAGGATCTCTACACAGGATCCCAAGGGAACCTTCATGAAGTCCAGATCCAGTATTCTTAACCATTCATGCAACCAGGCTAAACAATTTGTCCCAGTTTGCCAGGGACTTTCACCAGTCAACACTAAATGTCCAATACATAAGGAATCTCTCAACCCTGGGAAAATGGGATGTTGGGCTGTTGTAAGCATTATGTGTTCACTACCCTGGCTCTCTTCTTTTTCCTTTCCTTTCCTTTCCTTTCCTTTCCTTTCCTTTCCTTTCCTT
>JADRCC010255055.1:0-10318 GCA_019843855.1 Hylomyscus alleni | reverse complement strand
TGTGTGTGTGTGTGTGTGTGTGTGTGTGTGTGTGTGTGTGTGTGTGTGTATGTGTGTGTGTTAGGGCTCATGTAACTAAAATGTGGTGATTTTAATAGTAACTACTCAAAATATACAAATGAGAAATACCTGGTGACGAGGCATATGACCACTGGCAAACAAGAAAAATACCTCTACCTCTTGCTTCTTTGAAGAATATTTTATAATGCCATCACGCACCTCTATGGAATTTTGCTTTTCCAAAAGAGAATACTACCAGGGTGTACGAAGGCTCAGCTCTCACAGTAGGTCAGGAGGAAGCAAAGCTGAAAACTAAATTTACAAAGACTACCAGATGAAATCAAACCTTCTCATTAAAAGATATATAAAATCTTGAGCCATCAAAAGTCTATAGTCTCATAGCATACAAAAAAAGATCTTTTATCTTTTATCTAAAGCTTTGGAACAAAATCTTTTAAGTACAGACTGGAAATCTTGGTGCAGACTATAGGACAGATGAGTGTGAGGTTCACCAAGAAAGCTTCAGGTAAGAGACATGCATGAGGCTGCCCACCGTGCCTCAGAAGGAAACAAAAAGCCACTCTCAGAGCCTACACACAACTCTCGTTACAGAGCAACCGTCAATCATCCTCAGCGAACCATTTTCTCTTTTTGAAAATCTTTAACGAAACAGCATTTCCTGGTATTGTGATAGACATATTCCTGGGCCAAATGAATTTTATAAAATTGTAAGTTTTAATTCTGAAATGCAAAGTAGTTCAACTCAACTACTGCATAATTCTGACTTAAGTAGTTGGTGTGTAGTGTTAGATCTAAGTAACTTCATTATAGAAGTAAAAAGGATACTATTACTGTTCTGTAATGAAGAAACAGATACTCTGAGAGATTCTATGCCTATTTAGGACTCTCAAAACTTATGCGAACTGAAACAAAAAATTATAAATGAAATCAAATATTTGTTTCTCCACCAAAATACCCTAGTGTCCTAATACCTTTCTATGGCAGTTATTTACCAGATAAAGTGTGATATTTAATTTTATGTATCAGTTAAGAGTTACCTTGGATAACTGGTGAACTACCATTCTTGATGTGTCTGTAAGAATGTCTCTTTGTAAGAGGTAAATATTTGAATCTGAGTAAAGAAAATTTACCCTTACCAGTGTAAATGGACATCATTCAATTGACTGGACAATGATTGAACAAAACCATGGAAAGAAAACTCTCCTCCTCTTCCACCAGGAAGTCCAGCTTCTAGTATCAGAGATCAGAGTGACTTTTTTTTTTCATTTTACTTTATTTTATTTTATTTTATTTTTTTAATCATTGACTTTATATCCAACTCACTGCCCCTTGCACAGTCACTCCCCCCACAATCCTTCCCTCCCCCAACCCTCCCTCTCCTTCTCTTAGAAGGTGGGCATCCTTCTGGTTATCCCTCCACCCTTGGCATATCATCTAGATAAGACAGCCCAGCTAGAACATATCCCAAGTACAGGAACAGCTTTTGGGATAGCCCCTGCTCCAGTTGTTCAGGACCCACATGAAAACCAAGAAGCTGCACATCTGCTACATATGTGCAGGGAGGACTAGGTCCAGGCTGTATATGTTGTTTGGTTGGTGGTTCAGTCTCTGAGAGCCCCAAGGGTTCAAGTTAACTGATTCTGTTGGTCTTCCTGTTGAGTTTTTATCCCCTTCAGGGCCTGCAATTCTTCCTCCAATTCTTCCATAAGAGTCTCCAACCTCCATCCACTGTTTGGCAGTGGGTGTCTACATCCCTCTGAGTCAGTTGGTAGGTTGGACCACTCAGAAGACAGTTATGCTGTGTTCTTGTCTGCAAGGGTAACAGAGTATCATTAATAGTGTCAGGGATTAGTGCTTGCCCATGAAATATGTCTCAAGTTAGGCCAGTTATTGGTTGGGCATTCCTTCAGTCTCAACTCCATCCTCTATCCCTGTATTTCTTGTACACAGGATAAATTTGGGGTTAAAGGTTATGTGGGTAGGTTGGTTTCCCTATCACTCCATTGAGGTTCCTGCCTGGCTACAGGAGGTTCCTGTTTATAAGTTCTTCAGGTTCCAGGAATTATACTGGCAGCTCCAGGGAGTTTCTAGGCCTTTGGATGTGAAGTAAATTACAACCAATTTTCTGCAAGTTTTTTGTTTTTATTTTCCAAGACAGGGTTTCTCTGGCTTATCCCTGGCTGTCCTGGGATTCACTCTGTAGACCAGGCTGGCCTTCAACTCAGAAATCACCCTGCATCTGCCTCCCAAGTGCTGGGATTAAAGGCGTACGCCACCACCGCCCAGCCAAATGTATACTGTAAGGTTTTTTTTTGTTTTGTTTTGTTTTGTTTTGGACAACCAGTTTTCTACTTGTAGGCATGGGTCATGACTTCTTGACTTTCATAATGGTGTGAGCCAGTTTCACAGTTGGAAGTGTGTGTGTGTGTGTGTGTGTGTGTGTGTGTGTGTGTGTGGATATGTATATGAAATATATAGATACAGGTGACTTGATGCTGATATATACAGATTATAAAGAGAGAGAGATGGATATAAAGATTCTAGATATTGTGTGTCTATAAAATACACTGGTCAAAACACAGCACTTAGCGGTACAGGCTGCTACTGTCTATAGCTGTGTGATCTCAAAATGAAATTTCCTTGTAAGAAGGAAAAGAAGACTGAAGGACTTCTTCATGAGCTTACGCCAAAAGTATCAAAGGTTCTTCATATCTAATTGATTATATAGAACTTATTACACACTTTTATTTAAGTTCAGGAGTGCTTAGAAATCTAGCTTCCCATATTCCCAAGAAAGAGGAATTTGACATTTGTCTCTATCCAAAAATCAAGTAACAATCAAAATAATAACTAAAGTCTGACTCAGATCTGATACAAGCTTAATTTTATTTTCATGAATGTACTTTTGGGGCTCAGAATATACCTAACATATGGAAGATGCTCATATATACTTATCATAGAAGAAGTACAGATAAAAAAAATAGAATATTACTCAGGTATTAAAAATAATGAATTCATGCAATTCTTAGGCAAATGGATGGAACTAGAAAATATCATCCTGAGTGAGGAAACCTAATCACAAAAGAACACATATGGTATACACTCACTCATAAGTGGATATTAGCCCAGAAGCTCAGAGTACCCAAGATACAATCCACAGACCAAATGAAACTCAAGAAAAAGGAAGGCCAAAATATGGATACTTCAGTCCTTCTTACAAGAGGGAACAAAATACCCATGGGAAGAGATACAAAGAGAAAGTGTGGAGCAAAGACTGAAAGAAAGACCATCCAGAGACTGTCCCACCTGGAAATCCATTCCATATATAGTCACCAAACCCAAACCCTATTGTAGAAGCCAACATGGGCTTGCTGACAGAAGCTTGATATAGCTGTCTCCTGAGAGGCTTTGCCAGTGCCTAATAAATACAGACGTAGATTCTGTCAGCCAACCATTGAACTGAGCACAAGGTCCCCAATAGAGGAGTTAGAGAAAGGACCCAAGGAGCTGAAGGAGCTTGCAGCCCCATAGGAAGAACAACAATATGAACTAACCAGTACCCCCAGAGCTCCCAGGGACTAAACCACCAACCGAAGAGCACACATGGTGGGACCCATGGATGCAGCTGCATATATAGTAGAAGTTGGCTTTGTTGAACATCAATGGGAAGAGAGGCTTTTGATCCTGAGAAGGCTTGACGCCCCAGTGTAGGGGAATGCTAGGACAGGGAAGCAGGAGTAGGTGGGTTGATGAGAAGGGGGAGGGAGGATGGGATAGGGGGTTTTCAGAGGGGAAACCAGGAAAAGGGATAACATTTAAAATGTAAATAAAGAAAATAGCTAATAAAAAAAAAGAAAGAAAAGGGAAAGAAAAGAAGCAAAAAGTAGAAAGAAAAAAAAGGAACAGAGAGAAAGCAGACAGGAAAAAAGAAAATTGAGTCTTACAGAAAGTGAATCTTGAGTTTTGGGGGGGTTTGTTTGTTTGTTTGTTTGTTTGATTGTTTGATTGATTGATTAGCTGCTTTTGATTGGTTGCTTGTTTGGTTGTTTTTTTCCAGACAGAGTTCCTCTGTGTAACACAGACATTGTTGTTCTGGACTTACTTTGTAAACCAGGACAGTCTCAAACTCTTGGAGATCTGCCTGCCTCTGCCTCTTGAGCACTGAAATCAAAGCTGTGCACCATCATGCCCTGGATAAGTCTTCTTCATTTTAACTTCACTATTGGTTAGTTGTCAGTGTATGGTAAAGAACTGCCATTCATTCATGATGTCTTAAGTGGAGTTACCCTATTATGGGGGTAGGGGACAGCAAATAGATACCACATGCTACCATATAAAAACCCTAGTGCCAGGAGAAGGTTACATAATTTTTGAGCTATTGGCCAGTGAGATCCCATAGAATGCCAAACATTGTAGGCTATTGTCACCTCCAGAATTTGATGCTAAAGACACCACATTCTTGAATCATAAAAGATAGAAAAATCAAGAAGGTATTGATCTGAAAACTTCATCACTACTAACGAGCTTTCTTAGTGCTGGGAGGTGCTGCACTCACTACCAAAGAAAAAGCCTAATCGATAGTCTTACTCATCTGTGAACCCAAAGAGCTACAATAAGAACTGTCCTAGCATGATTTGCACACTGGAACAAGAGTGAGATGAATCTTATGGAACTAACTAACCTCGGTCTGACTGAATTTAAGGCCTACTCTGTAAGATGGAACCCAGGCCTGGAACTGTTATTTAGGCCAAGAACCTCTGGCTAGCTAATTCTAAGCCCTAAGTGATAGCCTACTACTATTATTCTGCTAAATCAACATGGTATTAAAAATAACTCCTAATGACTTATTCCTATAACCATAAATCAATGTATCTCTCAACCTTCATAAGAAAATCTTCTTGTACCAGATGTCCATTAACACAGAGACTCAAACTGGCCAATGTTCAGAAAACAGGAGACCTTGAAATGCTTAGCCCCAAATGGGACATATTTATCACACTCCTTCTCCCAAGGCTCAGGAAATTTTGAAAGAGAGAACAGAAAGATTGTAAGAGACAGAGAAAGGGGGTTTAGGAACACAACAGGTAAATTATACACACAAACACATAGTGATTGTGACAGCATACAAAAGACCTATGCAAATTCACTCCAGACAAAACCCAGTATGGAAAGAATGAAATAAGCAGAAGGTCCCACCCCAAATTGAAGAGTTATTGGCAATTGATAGCTGCTGAAAGAGGAAGATTCCAATTTCTTTAAGGGTCAACCACAATGCAGGGCAGGCTCCACACCCAACAGTATTTGAGCAACACAATTGGACTTGATGGTTGATGAGAGAGAGAAAGAGAGAGAGAGAGAGAGAGAGAGAGAGAGAGAGAGAACACAAAGTTGAATGGATAGTGAGGTGCGGTGGATCTGGGAGGAGGTAGGAGATAGCATAAATAGGATAAAAATACATTGTATGAAATTATCACAGAATTAATTTAAAAAGTCTTCTTTTAATCAAGAAACAGAAGCAGAGACCAATCTATAGCATCATTAAATAAAAAGAGGTATATGAAAGACTAATGTGGCCAACATTTCCAGGTTTGCCTCATATACATTGTTTGTGTTTGTGTATAAGTGTATATTTACATATTTATATATACACACACATATATGTTGAGAGAAAGTATATGACAAATAGAGAAAGAATGAATTATTAAAAGAAAGAAGAGAAGGATTGCATGGTCCTCAGAGGGTGTAGAGACAAAAGGGAATTATTTGGAAAGTAAATTTGAGTATATAATTTGCCCTGAGTTCTTTGGCACAGAAGGGATGTCTAAAGTAAATGATACAGCAAAACTTTTAATAATAAGTATACTATACTTCTTCCTCACCACACAATTTACAGTAGAATCAAAGGACTATGCTTTTATGTAGCCTTTACAGGAAAAGCAAGACATAGGCAAGAAATAAATTATCTTCCATTGATTGCCATGGAGAGCCTGAGCTTATTGAACTAATAGTTTATTAGTATGCTCTAGCTCAAATGATGTTGATCTTTTATTGTTCTTGTGGTAACTCTTTATTTTAAGTATCTTATCATTATGAATTCATTTAGCATTGATTACAATACTACTGATCATAAAGAATTAATTTGGCATTACCGTGTATGTCATATGCCCTTATATAAGAGTTTGGCCATAATTCAAAATTAATTAATATGGTAAAGTTTATTGCTTTGCTGTTGTGCATTTTTTAATGTATCTAAGATTTTTTTTTAGATACATTACATAACAAGAACATACCTCAGGCACTCTGATGTATTTCAATGTCAACCCCATATAGTAATAAATGGTAAATTTGTCCTTTACCTTTTGTTTGTTTGTTTTCATGTCTTGGGACATTTAGGATGCTAGGCCAGCGTTCAGGATAAACAAAAGTCTGAGTCCTGGAAAATATCTTACAAGTGTTAGGTCTTCCAGCCCACTTAGTATACCTGAGTAAGTTTTTTGGGATTTTTTCCTCTTCTCAATCAATACCTTCTGTCTCTCAACTAATGTACCTTCAGCAAAGGAATTTCATTTCCAATGATAATGTACAGAATCAAAATACTGGAGATCAAAATACTATAGGCAAAGTAAAAGTGCTGAGCTTGGATGCGTGGCAATCAAGCTTCACAATCTATGTCAATGTCACATTTCTGGAATGCCTACCTGTGACCTTCACTTTAAAATCCACTTAGGAGCTAGGTTGATAGCTCAGCCATCAAAGGCACTTGCCACCAAACCTGACTACCTGAGTTTGATTGCAGAGTCCACATGGTTGAAGGACAGAACTGACTCCCTCAAGCTCTCCTCTGATCTCTACACATACACCATGGCATGTGCACACTCACACATACCCAGTAAGCACTGTCTTTAAATTCTCTTTCTATTGCTGCTGCTATTCTGTCCTTATAGTGGTACAGGCAAGGTTATTAGGATGTTGCGTTGTGGATGACTGGGTTATAGTGTCAATATTTGTCTGCTATGACAAAAAATCAACATCTAAAAACCTCAAACAGTGCTGAGAAAATCTTTAAGGCTGTCATCGTTCTTCTTTTAAGTATATCCCTGTATGTGTCTTTAGAGCCACTGGACTGATACATCTCTTCATGAGACTTCATTACTAGGCAACCCGGTACAGAAAAGTACTCCAACTAAATAACATATTGGAGTTTTAAAGGACAGCTTTCTCCTGAGGGACAGTCTGAAATCTGGGACTGCCCAAGAGGAAGATTCATGTGGAATTTCATTGTGACAGACTGTAGAATCCAAGGGGCCATATCAGTTACCAAGAAGGAGCACCAGAGCACATCTAACTGATGTAGAATCTCAAAGAAACATGGTAACCAGGGACAGTGCAAGATTAGCCAAAACAGCCACCACAGGCCCGGTGGGTGGGCGACGGATGGAGTCCGTGGCTAGCAGCTGAGGAGCAGAGTTCTAGGCAATCATGGAATTATGTCACTTGTGATTGTTACCAAAACTAAATTTAGAATACAGCGGAAAAGACTGGCAATACAGTTCTTGGCCTTGTAATAACTTAACTAGTAGACATGACACTTACACCTGAACTGTACAAAACAGTCTCTGGAAGCGAATCTGGTGTATAATGAGCAGACAAGGCCAAAAAGAGTCAGACCCAGAGCAGTCAGAGACTTCTGGGACAATACCACATTGCCAGGTGTTTGGTAGGATTCCTACTAAGCTTTGCCCAAAACAAACAAACAAACAAACAAACAAGCCTTTAGATTATAAAAACTGGTTTGTTCTTGCCAAATACATACCACATAACATACGAAAAACCCTTCAAGAAAACGCAGGGGCAGGGGCAGAGGATATGACACAGGTTTAGAATGTTTGCCCAGCAAGCTCAAAGTCCCACTTCAATCCCTAGCAACTTGAGGAGAGGAAGAAAAGAGAAACCCTAGGCTAATGTTTTCCCTGCAGTCCTCAGTCACAGTACAAACCCTCCCTGGGAGAAGCTTTCTGAACAACGATGTGGGGTACTATTATTACTCTTGAATTTAATATCAAAATTTTCCTGATATAAACAGGAGGATATTCTGCTCTTTCTGCTGGGTATGAAAAAGGTATGCAAAGCTCTATTCTTAGCTTTCAAATTATGGCTATCTTTTTATTTATTAAATTTATTTATTTATTTTCATCTTGCATCCCAGTACCAGCTCGTCCTCTCCCCACCTCAGATATCTTTTTGGTGAATGTCAGTAGCTACTCAAGTAAGACAGCCTAGCTACGGAACACAGGAAACCGGAAGTCCAGAATCTGCCTGTTCCATCAGGTTGGTTAAAGTGTTTAAGCAAAGGAAAGACTGAAGCAAACTGAAGCAATCGGTCCGTAACGCCTTAACTTAGCCTGTCTCTTGATGGTAGGTGTTTGGGGGTGTCTTAGTGGCTGCAGTGATGTCACTAAAGGGTTCAATACCTCCCAGTGTCTTTATTTCTGCTCTGGGAAGCAATAACAGAGATTTACAGTTTTCCAGTATAAGACAGGATTTCCCAGAACACTAACGGAACCAGTCCGAGGCTTATTGATGAAGCACCGCATTGAAACCCTAGGTTTATTGATAAGTAGCTGCATAAGAAAAGGAAAGAGCAGGTACCAAAAGATGCAAAGGCACCGGAAACAGGAGGGCGGTGTGGAAAAGAACGTGGCTTAAGAAATGTAACCAGAGATTAAGTGTAAACGGTCAACAAAGAAACTTGGGCGATGCTAACAGCCTTTTCCTTCTGTTTGCAGGTTTTAATAGCCACCGATGTCTCTCAGCACTCCCCTTTCTCAGAAAGACAATATCAGAGTGCTGGCACAGATTTCTTAAAATTGTACTGGCAAAAGATAAACAAAGCTTGAGATATAGACATACATTTTTTACAGAAGAAAAGGGAAAACACACGGAATGCAAATCCTCTGGCTCACAGTTGCAAGCTGACTAGTTACCCAAAATGAGCTCACTGCAAAATCACGGTTCCCTCCACAGGCACCACTCACCAACTGGGTATAACAGACACTGGCCGGCTCCTGAACTTCTCTCCTCCAATTAAGCTGCACAACCTGTTAGCGCTCTGCCAATGGACGCTATTTACTTAGGTTCTGCATAACTTGCCAACTGTTCACTCTGTGGAATTCCCAGCCACGAGAAAGGAACAATTGGGGGAAATTTTTGTGAACATCCTTTCTTTAAAGTTTCCACAGCAGAAGGGCATGCATCTACGTGGAGCAGATGTGCTGAGACCAAATGCTCTCTTCCTCATGATTACAGTTGGTTCTACCTGTGGATAGGCAAGCTAATTCCACTGCAAATGTGCAAGAGAGGGTAGTACTAGCGTACAATGTGTGGTCCTGGAGGCTTTGTTCCCACATAATAGGGTGCTTCATTTCACAAGAACTGGCACATACAGAACACTGAAGCAAACAGCGCTGTGTGCTGGGATCAGGATCTGCCTGTACTGCTTACAGAATGCCCTGGTTCACAGGGATGTTGACAGAAATAGTGTGGCATTTCTTATTCAGCGTTGGAAAGTAATGATTCTTTCTCCTCAATGTGCTCAGTGACTCTGCACCCTATTGTTTTCTGCCATTTGAAAACGCCCGAGGATGTCATTATAACTACATGTATCAATATTAAACCTTTGCAAACAGTTGACTAAATGAGCTGTTATTATCTTTGTTTCTGAAAATAGTGTACCTTTTTACTTCATTTATCAGTAACTAGGTGTAGTCAATTGCACTCTGGTATTGATCCCAATATCTATACCAGTCACAGACTACCTTTCCTCAAGGTCATTGTGAGGTCGGGTTATGATCAATATGAATTGACTGTCTGCAAATAAATTTATGTGGCTCACATAATTGCAAGTAATGCCTTTTTTTTTTTCAAATTAAGGTGGACCATTTTATGAAGCATATGTGTTTGAAACATTAACGGTAACATCATCCAACTCTGCATAATGAACCAATCTCGCTAGAATTTACAAGTCCTCCCTGTATCCCTGGAAGCTGTGTAAGCTCCCTGATAACCATTTCTAAATAACACCTGCAGAGTTTCCAGCTTCGGGTTTAGTGTTGATGCTGATTATGCTTTCCAAGCAATGGTACTTTCCTGGGTAATCTTTGTATGCATCTTTATCTCCGAATTTCAATTCTCATTTCTATCAGCGCTGTTTCAAAAAGTTCACAGTAGAATGTACAGTCATCCCAGTCAGGGGACCGTATTTGGTAAAAAACAAACAAAATAACAAAAAAAAAAAAAA
>JADRCC010255044.1:0-10440 GCA_019843855.1 Hylomyscus alleni | reverse complement strand
GTGGAAAATCCTATGGGTATATGGCCAGGAGTGGTCTAGCTAGATCTTCAGGTTGAACTATTTCTAATTTTCTGAAGAACTGCCAGAATGATTCCCAGAGTGGTTGTACAAGTTTACAATTGAACCAGCAATGGAGTAGTGTTCCTATTTCTCCACATCCTTGCCAGCATGTGCTATCACTTGAGCTTTTTATGTTAGCCATTCTTATTGTTGTATTGTGGAATCTCAGGGTTATTGTGATTTATATTTCTCTGATGACTAAGGATGTTCAACATTTCTTTAAATATTTCTTGAAAATTCGATATTCTGTTGAGAGTTCCGTGTTTAATTCTGTACTCATATTTTAAATTGGGTTATTTGTGTTTTGAAGTCTATCTTCTTGAGTTCATTGTATATTTTGGATATTAGCCCTCATCAGATTCAGTAGGTTGCCATTTTCTTCTATTGACAATTTTGTTTGTTTGCCTAATAGAAGGTTTTCAATATTATGATGTCACATTTGTAAATTGTTGATCTTAGAGACTGAGATCACAAAATCATATCATCAACAAAACTGGAAAATCATGATGTAATTGATGATATTTGAGACAGATACAATGTAGCTACCGTTAATTCCAAATCAGGTAAACTATACAAATAGTTCCATAACCCCTAAGGAAATAGTAGCAGTCATTAAAACCTCCAAAGTCCTGGGTGAGATGGTCTTAATACAGAATTCTACCAGCCCTTCAAAAAATATCTAATACCAATACTCCTCAAACTATTCCAAAAAATGAAAATGTAAGGAACTTATCCTAATTAATTCTATGTAACCACAGCTACTCTGATATCTAAATTACATAAAAAGAAGAGAACTTCATACCAATTTTGCTTGAGAAGATCAATACAAAAATGCTCAATAAAATTCTCACTAACCAAATCTAAGAACACTTCAAAGACATCAACCACCATCATCAAGTACACTTCATCCCAGAAATATAGACGTAGTTCAATATATAAAACTCAATTAATGAATTTCACTATATAAACAAATTCAAATAAAAATCATTTATATAAAAATTCTGATCTCTCCTGGAGATCAGAAATTCATGCCACATAGGTAAACATAATAAAAACAATATACAGAAGAACAACATCCAACAAAAAGTTAAATAGATCAGAACTTGAAGCAATCCCTCTAAAATCAGGAATAAGACAAGGCTGCCCACTCTATTCCTGAATCTTCAATATAGCATTCTAGCTATAGCAATTTGACAACAAAAGGATATCGAGGGGATACAAGTTGGAAAGAAAGAAGTCAAGGTATCACTCTTTGTGAATGATACGATAATATATATGCAACCATAGAAATTCTACTAGAGAACTCCTTTACCTGATAAACAAATTCATCAAAGTAGCTAGATATGGATATAAGAGTAACTCAAGCAAATCAATAGTATTCCTTTATATAAATGGTAAATGGGATGAGAAAGAAATTAGAGAAACATTGCTCTTCATAATAACCTCAAACAATATAAGATATTTTGGTGTAACTTTAACCACTCAAGTGAAAGTTCTGTATAAGTATATCAAGTCCCTGAGAAAGAAATTGAAGAAAACCTTAGAAGATGGAAAGATCTCCCCTGTTCATTTAATGATAGCATTAACTTAGTAAAAATGGCTATCTTACCAGAAGAAATCTACAGATTCAATGAAATCCCCATCAAAATCCCAACAAAATTCTTCTCAAACATGGTTAAGATAAATTTTCAATATCATATGGAAAACCAAAAATTCCAAGATTGTAGAAACAAATCTCAATAAAAGAACTCCTGGAGTAGTAATCATCATCCCTGAGCTTGAGCTGTTCTACAGAGCAACAGTGATGAAAACCACATGGTATTGGGACAGAGACAGGCAGGTCAATCAAAAGAATAGAAATGAAGACCCAGGAATAAACCCATACACCTATGGAACTTGATCCTTGACAAAGAAGCCAAAAGCATACAGTAGAAAAAAGAAAACATTTTCAAAAAATGGTGCTGGTCTAACTGGTGCTGTACATGTAGCAGAACACAAAATGATTCATATTTATCACAAAACTCAAGTCCATGTTGATCAAGGACCTTAACATAAAACTAGATACACTAAACCTAATACAAGAAAAGTGGACAATAGCCTAAAGGGTATTGACATAGGGGGATTTTTTTTAACACCAATGGCCTGAGCCCTAAGGCTATTTTTTAATATTATGTATTTCAAAAATAAAAAAGTGTGCATCTGAAAGTCAAGGATATTATGTTTTAAAATAGGAACTAATGGCTTAGGTGCCTATTTAATATATCAAAATGGACCAGTAAGCCAGGTACTCCCAGGATCCCTTACTCCCTACCTGTAACAAAAAATGGCTAGCATTCCCTGCCTCCTATCTTAAAATTTCCATCCCAGAAGCCAAGCAGCCCTTCCTCTAGGGGCTCTTGTATATATAACCCAGACACTTTTTGGTTACCTGTTCTTTTATACCTTTGGCACCGTGGCTGCAACACCTGTTTCCCTTCCCTTCTTTCTTTCTCCCTCCACCCCACCTCCACAGATGGCTTAGGGTCATGTCAAATTTAGACATACTCTGATGTCTTTAACTCTGGATATGCTCTCAATTTTGCCTATAATAAACTTTCCCCTCCACTATACTTAGAAGCAGACATGTCCTTTCCTTTTGTTTTATTTCTTTTTTCTTTTAAAAGAGTTTTACATGATGATATGATATTCAACAATTGACTTTTGGCTCACTTTCATCTTCACCATAGTTATAACTTACAAATATTCAAAGGGGATACATTGGTATTTAACTGAATGTCTTTAAAAGCATACTTATAGTATTTTTTTGTTCTTAAACAGTGTATTTTGTCACATTAACCCCCTTCCTTAACTTCTCCCAGATCCACTACCTCTCATTAACTGCTCTGTTTTCTGTCCTCATTTTTCTTAAACCCACTGTCTTAGGTAATTTGTTCTGATGAGACTACATGATGAAGGCAACTTATGAAAGAAAAATTTTATTTGAGTAGTAGCTTATAGTTCTGGGGCTGGAGATGATGACTATTGTGGCATGGAATATGGCAGCAGACAAATAAGTATATTACTATAATAGTGGATAGAACTTATATCCTGACTTCAAGTTGAAGATAAGAACTAGGAAAATTGTGAGAGTAGGTTTGGTGTGAGTTATTGAAGCCTCATATCCTTCTCTTGGCTTGCTTCTGCTTCCTCTATACAGCTTTCCTTAGCAAACATCCAATGATTGTTTTATTTATAGCATCTTGGTCTCTCTAACACACTCCAGGAATCACATCATGAATGACTCCTTGCAGGAGCTCTTCTGCCACATACCTGACCTCAGCAGCTTTCCTTAACTTTCAGTAAATTTTATAGCCCATTTGCTCTTGTATCCTGAACTATAAATCTAGAAATAACTGCTGATGCTACCAATTATTATTCTCTGTATGGGATAAAATCTCCCCTCCTACTGAATTATATTTGTATTAACTCTGATTTTTAGATCTCGTTTTTTTAATAAGCCTTTCTTCATTTTAGGAGCAGAATATTCCACAGACACTTTCTTTTCACAAATCACAAGTGTGAGATCTTCTCCTGAGAATACCATTTCCTTTATGTCATTTCTTCTTATCTCATTCAACATAAACCAAGGTTCAGATAGGATACTTGTTTTATTTTTCTACCTTAAATGTGCTTTTTGTATTTTATTTGTCAATTAAATTTTTATTTTTCATTGTATGTATTCAAATATGATCACTAATATCTTTGTACCTCATTCAAGTCTATTATTGTTTGAAATATCTTCTGTCAACCATATTAGTCCAAAACATTTCAGTTCCAGGACCACAGTGGTCAATGCCTCCACGAGAGGTCTCTTATTCTTCACAACGGACTATTTTTTTTCAATATCTTTTGAAGAGTCATCCTCTCTTTAAAAAATTTATCAATTCAATAGAGGCTTATTCATGTAAAGAAGAAAATAATACAGAAATCCATTATTTATATAATAAAATAATCAATGATATTTTATATTTATTGAGTTTGTAACTAAGATAAGTATAAAAAAACTTGTTTCTTTTTCTGTACTAAGGATTTATTATAGTGCTTTGTAAATGCCTCACATACAATTCACTTCTATGTTGATTATCTCCAGCCCGAGTTTTACTGAGTTAAGAAACATACTGTCCATGCTGAATTTTAACTGAGAGTTTTGTGTGTCTGTTCCTGAATGATGGGATTAGAATTACACATTACCATACCCATGTAACTTTGTCTTTAATAACTGCTGTCATTTATACTATGACATTCATTTATCATAATTTTATGAATTTGACATAAAGTATACAAAATGTATCTATATACTTTAAAGTGCTACTCATGCCAGGCTGTGGTGGCATGTGCCTTTAATCCTAGTACTTGGGAGACAGAGGCAAGTGGATTTCTGAGTTCGAGGCCAGCCTTGACAACATATTGAGTTCCAGGACAGCCAGGGCTACACAGAGAAACCCTGTCTTGAAAAACAAAAAAAAAAAAGAAAAGAAAAGAAAAGAAAAAAGAAAAAAAGAAAAAAGAAAGAAAGACACTGCTCATACAATGGTACTTAATTTGTTCTTCTTTAAAAAAATAATTTAATTGTATTTGTCTATATTTCAAACAATACCCCCTTCATGGTAACCACTCCACAAACCCCTTTCCTTTCTTCCATCTTCATCCTCCCCTTTGCCTCTATGAGGGTTCTCATCCACCTACTATTCCACTCCCATCACACCACTCTAGACTCCCTACAATGAGTCATCAAGCCGCCACAAGACCAAGGACCTTCCCTTCCATTGATGTCAGATAAGGTCATCCTGTGCTACATATGTATCTGAAGTGAAGGATCCGTTCATATATTCTCTTTGGTTGATGGTTTAGTCTCTGGGAACACTAGGTGTTTCAATTAGTTGATATTGTTCTTCCTATAGGGTTGTGATCCCCTTCAACTCATTCTGTCCTTCCCCTAGCTCTTCCATTGGGGTCCCTGGGCTCAGTCCAATGGTTGCTTGTGAGTATCTGTGTCTGTACTGGTCAGGTGCTGGTAGAACCTCTCAGGTTCAGGAACAGCCATACCAGACTCCTGTTGGCAAGTGCTTCTTCACATCAGCAATAGGATTGTGATTGGTGTCTGCAGATGGGATGGATCCCTAGGTGAGGCAGTCTCTGGATGGCCTTTCCTTCAGTCTCTGCTCCATTTTTGTCCATGCCTTTCTTTGGACAGTAAAATTCTACATCAAAATTTTTGAGATGGAAGTGTGTCACCATCCCTCTACTGGGGCCATTTCTGTCTACAGGAGCTAGTCTCTACAGGTTCTATCTCCTCTTTGCTGTGTATTTCTACATTCTAACAGTCTTCCCCATTAGATCACAAGAGCTTTGTGCTTCTCTGGTGTCTGGGACTTTCTACTGGCTACTCCATCCCCCACTTCTACATATTTCTATTTGATTTCCTGATCCTCTGTACTTCTTTATGGCCCTTTCAATACCTTTTTTCCTCTCTCTACTCTCTCCCTCCCAGGTCTCTCCCTCCCTTTGCCTCATGTGATTATTTTGTTCTCCCTTCTATGTAGGATTCAGGACAAGGTATTTCTCTGTAACAACCCTGGGTGTAATGAAACTTACTTTGTAGACAAGGCTGGCACTGAATTTTCAGAAATCCAATACCCCCTGCCTCTTGAGTGGTGAGGTGAAAGGTATACACTACCATGTATATAAATTTTAAATTTAAAATTTAAATTGCTATTTTAGATAAGGGCTTTATGCTCATTAAGTTTTTATGAAATGGAATAATAGTATAGTCATCCGTTGCTGGAAAGAGCAATAATAAGGGTAGTCATTATAATTAAGACATTTTATCTTCCTATGTGTGGTGAATAAATAGTATAAGTAAGTATTATATTTTGATGTTATTCATATGACATGTTTATTCTCTTGTATAATATGAAAATTTAAATTTATATAGTACACTGGTGTAATTATAATAAGTTGCAAAATTTATACAAATATTTTAAACTACAAATTCAAATTATTACACACATTTCATCAGTGTAATCTGTTGTACAGCAACAGATAACATATATATATAGCAATTGCATATAGTTTGTCATTGTTTTGTTGTTATTATATTCACATTATTTATTTTTTTTACTGGTAGTATTTTTCATAAGAATTATTCAATGAGCACTCCTAAAATAATGTATCCCCTAGTCTCTCATTCTTTTTCTTAGAAGTTCCTTTTTATCTCTATAAATTGTATTGATCACTCAGAATAATGAAAGAAATGCAACGTAAAATACTTTATAGATAAATAAAGAAACTCACAACAATAGTAACTCTGGTTTAAGCCTAAGTGAAGATAGTACATAAAGGATTAGCTAGTCTTTTTTATTTTCATTCTCATCAGTTAGCTCTATAGTCCTTAGTCTCACTTAATTCTGCTGTCATGTATTTTCTGTTGATGAATCGGCATGAAGTTCATTTGAAGTTCCTTGATTTATTGAGTTTGCAAAATTTGTACTCCTCTACTTTCTGTCCATAAATGTCAAATATGAAAAATTGACCCAGTTTATACTGTTCATTTATTCAGTGACTTCAATAAAATTCAAGGTTGATCTAGTATATGTCCAGTGGTACTCCACCATTATTCATCCTTGTGAATGAGAATGTCTCCCAAGAGACAGGAAAAGGAAGCTACGAACATCACCAGCTTAGGAACTTATAAAATACAAATTCACTTCACATAAAATGTTAGAAATAAAATCTATTTTCATAATTATCCTATGACTCTGGGTCATATATCCAAATGATGCTTTGCCTCTGTGATGCTATCATTTAAAATATTTGTTAATTTACAACTCCAAAGACAAACCATGATACCATGGAAAAAATAATCATATGATAAGACTAAATGAAAGAGGAATTAAATTATTTTAGGATATAAATTATTTCTTTTTCTCCCTGAGTAGTGTATGACTCCTCATTTACATTTAACTTACCCTAAACTCTCTCACTAATGATTGATTTTGTCTGTTGTTTGCATGTTTAAAAATGTGTAAAATTAAATGGCCATCTCTCTTGCTGACATTTGTCAAGTGAAAAAACTGTCTCTCTGATAGAGAAATAGAATGCTATCCTTGCAGCACAAATAGAAACATTTATCCATATTAATGAGGAAAGTACTTGAATGTTGAAGTATGCTGTCATAGCCCTCTCTTGCTCTAATCACAGTCAATTGTAATGTCATGAACAGCTCTGACATTGGCAAATCAGTCACTAGTGTGTGTGGTAGGAGACAGTGACCAGGGGAAATATCAAAAATTGTATGTTACACGGTTAAAACTGTTCTTGGTGTATTCTGATACATTTACTTCCTGGATAAACTATTTACTACATTTACTGAAAACTACAGGAAATATTCCCTGGAATATACCATATCTGCATTCTTCCAGGAAGGACCTAACTTCCCTTAGTGTGATATAAAATCATATTCATCATTGATTAAGTTAAGAGTAAGGTTAGAAGTTCTGTTTTCTTTTAAATTAGGCTTAGAGGATAATAGTCAACATTGCTGTTGGAGTTGATACTGTTCTACTAAATTTCCATTTTCTCTTTTTCAGTCAATATTCCCTTGAACTGTCTTTGTACCTTAGTATCAGTACTTCCTAGCAATCTGAAAATCTTGGTACATATTCATTTTGAACAGATGTTCAATGCCACGAATATTTTTATGTAAATTGTCTATGTTCTAAGGGAAACAAGGAAATAATTTATTTGGAGACAGACATGAATGACCATTGGCACAAAGCCTGAATTCAGTACCCAAAATGACCTCTTCTACAAGAAATAGAGTACATGAACTTTTATAGCCAGCAAGAGTGTTGTATATCAATACACTTTACAAACACTTTGAAACAAGTTTACTTTGGGATGATAGTGACAGTCAGTTTGTCTCAACAATACATTTGAGTAAGCTAACAAACTAGATACAAATTATAAAATAAATTCTTATTTTCTAAAAGAATTTTGAAAGCAGAAAATAAAATTTGCTTTTTATCCAGAACATAAAAAAATCACTCATTCTCTCTCTACATGTACACTATGTTATCTATAAGGAATCAGAAGTCTATATAATATTTAATAAATTTCTTCGTTTTACAATGTTTCATTATATAATTGGGTAAATTTGAAAAATATAAATATCTAAAAAAACATACAAATATATGGAAACTATGTATAGTATAACTTCTCTTGATGTAGAAGTTTATTGTGAGCAGGTATTTAAATGATAGAATAAGGGAAGCTTGATTATCAGACATGCAAGTGAAAATCAAACATAGTATATAAGGGCATTGACATTACCCCATTGGATAGTGACACTATACTGAGTTCTGTAAAAGCATCCTCAAGGAAAGTTGTACTTTTTTTGTATCTGACAGAGCATTTGACATAAATGGATGGTATAGTGAAATCTACTCATTGAGTGCATGAATCAGCAGTTTGACTGACTAAGTTAAGCTGACAAGCAGATTTGTCAGAAGCTGCTGTTTTCAGTCTCCTTTACTTATGAAATTTGGGACTTTCATCTAGAGAAATTCCATAGATACAACTATGATACTTAACTTCTCAAGACATAATGGATCTACTTGTGACAGATCAGAAGTATACTTCAAACAATGACATATGTTTATAGATAGATTCATTTTGTTTATGTTTTGGACACAGAAGTTTACTTCTGTATGATAATATTCTCATTATCACTACATATTGAGGTATTGCCATATGTCAACTGTGTATGCGTGGTACAGTATGTATTATCTTTCCCATCTACATGTATGTATGTATATATGTATATAAGTATGTATGTATGTATATCAATACAGAGTACAGATCCATTTAATTGAGGGCTCAAGAATGAGAAACACATTTGATGATTAACATGTGTTATGTCATATATTTGAATGGTCTTATTACAATAGAAATTACAAGCTTATTTTTGTATTGCTAATTCTTCTTCATTTTAATGCATTCTTTAGATGTTTTAGTTCTTACATGGCTATAAATTGCTTCCACATTCTAGTCAGTGACAATCAGAAGTATCAAAAACTACTAAAATATACAACCTCATTTAATTTTATTCAGGGAAGAAAATACTGGGTTAAAAGTATGCAGTTAGTACTATTTTTTGAGATTAAATTTCTCATATCTTCTACATATGTCATTCAATATGTTTCTACCATATAATTTTATGACACATATACAATTAGATGTCACCACTCCAATTTCAAAGTTGATAGAGTCAAGACAAGTAACTAACAATTAACACATATTATTCTAGCTTCAAACTTGTTTAAATTATAATTTCTATGTTATTTCTTTTTGTCTCTGTGGTAAAAGAGGATGATCTATATTAGCTATTGCCAACATTAAAGGATATGTTATGAAAAAAAATACTAGAACAACCTATGGGGTTTTAAATGTGTTCAATATATATTATAACTCTTTAAAACATTCAAGAGTCATTATGTTATATATATTAAATACTAACTTTTGAAAAGCACATAAAATAATATATTCCTTAATAAAATTAACATACAAGTTAATATGTTAGAGAGAAGACAGTGAAATCAAGAATTTTAAGATTGTGGTTTTGGCTGTTTTCTGTTTGATAAAACATCATGAAGTTTCATTAAGTGTGTGTGGGAGTCTTTCAGTATAGAACCTTAGGAATGGTAATGACAGGACTTTATTAGTGACTTTTTCTTTACTATACCTATTATGTTCAACAACATAACAAAAGTACTTAGAATTTATTTGTAGTCTAACCTTAAGAATTTTATTAGGTTTATTAATGTGAAAAAAAGTTTAAAATTACAAACCCTTGCTGTATTGCCTTCTAGAGACAATAGAGTATAAAAAATAAAATCAGAACTTTCTTAAAATAAGTTTTTGAGAATACTCATTTTGTTTCATGAAAACCATGAATAATAGTCTTTGACATTTTGTAATTGAGCATTGAGACATTCTGATACATAGCATAGCAGAAGCCTTGTGACATGGCCACTTGATTTTTCTGGGATATGACTTTCAAAAGCACAGCCTACAAAGCAGTCATGAGACTCACGTAGGTGCCCTCCACTTGGTCCTCTGGACAGATGGTTTTGTCATTTATTAGTCATTTTTACTTCACAAGAATTCCACAGCATAGTGAAATAAAAGAAAATCTCCAAAGAAAGGTAAAATAGAGGTTTTCCTTTGTGGTAAAATTATATGATTCTTTAGCTAATGGAATTCAAGAAAATCCAAAGTGTGTGCCCACATTTTCTCTGTTCTTGAAAGCTTTGATGGAGATTACACACACACACACACACA
>JADRCC010255033.1:0-18730 GCA_019843855.1 Hylomyscus alleni | reverse complement strand
GGGGGGACCCTGCAGAATGTGTCAGAGACTAGGGAGATGAGAGACTCTCACGACTCAAAGGGAGGCACATTAAATGAAAGTCTCGACAGTAGGGAGAGGGAAGTTATAGAGCCCACCTCCAGCAGGACTACAGAACAGCAAGTGAGGGATGGGGTTGCCATCCTACAGTCACAACTATGACCCATAACTGTTCCTGTCTAAAGGAATTACAGGGATGGAAATGGAGAGGAGCCTGAGGAAAAGAAGATTCAGCAACAGGCCCAAAGTGAGATCCAGATCAAGGGGAGGTCCCAAGGCCCAACACTAGTACTGAGGCTATGGAGCCCTCACAAAAAACCAGACCTATCATGACTGCCCTCTGAAAGACTCAATAAGCAGCTGAAAGAGTCAGATGCAGATATTTGCACCCAACCAATGGACAGAAGCAGCTGACCCCTTGTGTTAAATCAAAGAAGGCTAAAAGAATCTGAGGAGAAGGGCAATCCTGTAAGGAGGACCAGCAGTCTCAACTAACCTGGGCCCCAAAATCTCCCAAATGGAACACCAACCAGGCAGTATACAACAGCTGATATACAGCCCCCAACACACAAAAAGTAGAGGACTTCTGAGTCTATGTTCATTCAGAGATGATACACCTATCCTTCAAGAGACTGGAAACCCAAGGAGTTTAGAGGTCAGGTGGGGTTGGGGTTGAGACAGTCACATGAAGAAAGATGTGTGAGGAGGAGGTATGGGATGTGGAACAGTCAGAGGGTAGATGGGGCAGGGAATAAAACAGGGAGTAATAAAAAATAAATTAATTAATAAAGTAAATAAGAAAGATGTATGTTATAGTATCCCCAAATATTAATTGTGTCAAATGACATATGGTTGCTTTAATTTTTTTCTAGGGATATGAAATCACCTAGAAACAATGCAAGAAGGGATAAATTACAAAAAATGTTTTGGTTCATTTTATTATTTACATGCTATTTATGTCATAACTATTGAACAAGAGCTTTCAGTCATTGAAATTTAATATTGAAAGTTTTCAGAGAATGGATAAATATCTAGTCATTAGATGGTTAATTAAAATAATTTGTTACCGAGTTTAGCTGTGTAGTTCAGATTTAGAGCAATCATACACACACACACAAACACATATATAATATGTATGTATACATATATAATAGAATATGTATATAATAGAAGGAATAATGTTTTAAAAACTTCTCGATATATTCTTTTCATATTTGCTTAGATATTACTACTCTTATTGATAAGTTCAGTACGGTTTTTCAAGTCTAAATCATAAAATTTATATCAACTTTCATTCAGTAGATTGTTTTCATGCACACATCACATGTTCACTATTTTCATAGGTAAAAGAATCAGTTCTTCTCACTCCAAATCAACTCTTATTCTATTTTATTCTCAGGAAAGTAGCATATTCTAATATTGTACTTTATTCTGAAAACTGGGTGGTTTTGTCAACACTAACACAAATTGGATCCTGGTTATGATTAAATTTTAAGTTCTCTGTTTATGCCCTCTCTTTTATAAAACTACTATTGTCTCTGAAAACATATCTCACTATCTACCTTAAGAGCTTTCCACTGAATCATTGGCTTCACACTCTAATTATTTCTAGTTAATATAACAATACCCATTCAAAGAGAAGTTTGTCATATTGCTCCACTGCATACAACCCTTCAAAGTATGTCACATTCTTCCAAGAGATTTACATATCTGACTCTATCTATAAAGCACCCAATATTCTGAACTTGGCATATATGTACACTTACCTGTCTCACAACGAGATTTCCTCATTAATCTACATTTCTTCATTGTGACAAACTCATGCTTACTTACATTTTTAACAACAGTCTTATTCTCATAATGAATTCAAGTATTACTCACTCTAAAGCTCTTTCTGATCCTTCTTCATCCAGAGTCAATTACTCACATGTTTGAGTTTCTTTGAACACTCTTTATCTTTCTAATGCCTATTATCAAGATGGGCTTCAATTATTGCCTATGTAACAGTATTCTGCCTTAATTTTATAAAATTTGATGCAAAAGCTTCTGATTAAGCCTATGCCCTTTAACTACCATTGAGCATACAATATTCAGAAACATTAGACTTTCTGACACAATCGTTATCAGGTTTTACCTATATACAGAAACCATAAAATTACATATGATACTCATATCTAAGGTGTCCTCGTAAATATATTAAAGCCTTTTCTGTACATTAGTTCTTTGTCTATAGTGAAAACATCTTAATGACTCTGAACTCACATCATATACACCACAAGAAGATAGATGATGGTTCTTCACCTGCATGTTGTGTTACTCATGTTTATGGTATAATGAGTAGTATTTGAGGAACTGTACTATACTAACATCACATAATTCTAAAGTCTAGATTGGTTTCAGCTAGAAGAAACCAATTCATCCTAGAAAGGAGAGAGTTTCAATCTCTAGGACAAAAAAACTTGAGGATTGCCCCACCTTCACTAGCACAGTGAAGAGGTGCTTGTCCTTAGGTGGACTTCCACGAGACCCAGGATACCGCCAGTCCAGATTCAGCCCATCAAACTCATGGTCACGCAGAAATTGGATGACTGACTGAATGAATACGTGACGGTTCTGAGCAGTAGAGACCATGACACTGAACCTGAGACAGACCAAAATAAAAAAGATTATCTATGTGAAATTAGAAACACATTGGAAAAAGAAACTCCATAGCTAATTTCAGATTCTAAAACATCAGATTTTGTGTTCTTCACCAAGGCTGCCTTCTTTGTACTCAACTTCCCCTTTGCATTCAAACCATGTGTCAGAAATGCCATTTCAGCATCACCTTTCTTTTCTTTGTGCAGCCTTAGCTACTAACATGTTGCTGCTTTTATGTACAAAAGCTTTTCAACCTCGTTGATCAATCACATACTGCCTTAAAGCAAGCTCTAGTTCACATTAACTCAAAGAATGTTTTTTCTACATGTGGAGCCCTCAATTCGGTTCTTGAACAGGTAGAAAGAAGCAATACATGATCCTCCTTTGACCTAGAGGATTTAAACACTTTAAAAAAACAGCTCTTTGTGTTATTTAACTGACACATGGAAGATGACATCCAGAATACCTAAACAAATTAAAACTTGTAATATCCACATATATGTTCCATTTAATAGGAACGTCTACTGAAATAAATTTTGACTATCCTTTTTACCCAATGTATACTCTTAACTTTTTTCTGAATGTGAAGTAATGCACTAAGCTTGTATTGCCATAGTTTTCTTTATACTAAAACTTAGCACTAGTACATGTGGACAACACTTACGGGACAGATCCAAAGTTCCAGCCTCCAATAGCCAGTAGAGTTTTCAGCTCTGGGTTTCTTAAAATCAACAATAAAAAAGTCTTGGTTTCCTTTATATAAATTAATAATGTTATTTGCATATTCTTGACATTTTCTTGTTCTGTGTTTCCATGAAAATAAATATTCCAGTTTAATTTTACATTACTTTTGAAAATTTTATATTACAATTATTTGCTATACTCTTACTGAAGTGTCTCTAAAGAAAGGTTCTCAACATAAGTTTACCATGCAGTGTATTGACTGCATTTCTATGTCACAATTTAGTACTATAAACTCATACATTTCATGATTGCTTAAAATAACAGACTTTTTGGGTTATATTCATGTCCCAACTTCCATAAGTGAATATAAATCAATCTTTCTAAAAGCGCACATCCTTATGGGAATAGTTGTTTTAAGATATTATTTTCCAAATAATTATGATCAGTAGTGGTACCAAGTCATTAGATTTATAGATTTCTTGCCCCTTCCTTAAAGATTAAGAATCTATGGTCTGGAATAGGAGCAGATATTGCTATCAGTTCTTTGTTTAATTTTGATGCAAGACAATTAAAGAATAAATGTCTACAAAAAATTTCTGTAAGAGTCCTCAAGCTCCATCCACTCCTTGGCTGTGGGTGTATGTATCTGTCTGAGTCAGGCAGTAGGTGAAACATCTCAGAGGACAACTATGCAGACTCTGCCTCAAGCAAAACAGAGTATCATTAATGATGTCAGGGGCTGTTGCTTGCCCATGGCTAGGGGACTCTTATGGAAGAATAGGAAGAAGGATTGCATCCCCTAAGCAGATAAGGTCTCCACAGAAAGACCATCATAATCAACTAACCTGGACCATTGGGGTTCTAAGACTGAACCATCATCCAACGAACATACATGGGCTAGAGCTAAGCCTCCTGGCACATTTGTAGCAGATGTGCAGCTTGGTCTTCATGTAGTTCCTGAACAACTGGTGTGGGGATATCCTAAAAGCTGATGCCTATACATAGGATAAGCTCTTCTAGTGTGGCTGGCTACCTTTTCTAGCCTCACTGGAAACTTGAGGTGCCAAGGTGGTGGATGTCCCACTCGGAAGAGGAAGGGCTGGGGGCTGGGAGAGGGATTATAGAGTGTGGTAAATGGGAGAGATGCAAAGAGTGGGCTGTAAAGTGATAATTTAAATAAATAAATTAAATTGTAAGAGTCAAGATAATTACTCTACATGCATTTATTTGTACTTTGCAATCATAGATTAGATTCTTACAAATGAAAGTGCTGTTTCTAGTGGCAGAAATTCCTGACTTTTGCTTTAAGGGATGGAGATGGAGCAGAGATTACAGGTATGTCAAACTAATGATTAGCCCAACCTAAGACACATACCAAGGAAGAGAGCCCTATACACAGACCTACCATACTAAGGGAACATAAGAAGAATGAAGACTACTTTTACAAATCTGTTTTGTTTTAATCTGGTCAAATTTATATGAAGTATAAAAGTTGACTTAAAGAAAAATAGAATATTGTGTGACTTAAGAATGCCAGCTAAAACTTTCCAACACATAGAAAGTGAACATAAAATTGTGATATTCACCAAAAGGAAGGAAGACATTAAACAGAGAAAATGTGTCCAAAGTTTAATTATGTATGAAATATATGTACAAGAATAAAAGATAAGAAATTTTACCACATTCAGTAGGAGTGAGGTGACATATACATAAATGAAGTCATAAGCCATTGTGCAGTATAGATAGAATTAAAAGGCCAAATACAATGAAAACATACAGATTGTCTCAATTTAAGATTAAAAATAAATCTACTAGCAAATTGTCAACTCAAACACACTAATTCTGAGCTACCCTTAAATAAGCATTGAGGCATGGCAACTATTGACACACAGATTCCAAGCCAAAAGGGATCTCTTCCCAGGTATTTCTTACCTAATCTTTCTCTTACCTGGTTTTCAGAGCATTTAATTCTCCATACTCCTTTGAGTCCTGTTGATTTTTCGTGGTGATCTCATTGTTCTGCATCCCAGCATATGCATAGATCAGGTGAGTACATAAGAAAGGGTCAATGTTACCAGGTTTGAAACTCCCCAAGCCAGGACGGTCCTTGGCCCAACTGGTATAATAGCACATCAGCTGGTAGGCAGAACCTGGGAAAATTATGATAAAAACAGTACCCTAATATGGATACCAGTACATTTGCTTACAATTTTGCAGGCCTCCTTCACTTACTATCTTTCTTCCATCAGCTACATAGGATGTTTCAAATAAATAACTGTTCAATTATTGATACTTTCTGGAGATTCCTCATCAAAGCTTAAATAACCAATGGAACCTCATGTGAAAACAAATCCAGAAAGTGCCAGTTGCAAAATTCTCACCAACTCGCGAGAGAGGAGAACAGTGAGAGCTGATATGAGTCTACCACACTCAAAGCCAACCCATTCCTTTTGCCCAAGCAAATAATCTCTTTAAATTTTTTTGCCAATAAGTCAATATGACAAACCAATATAAAACTGAGTCATGATAGGCAGACAATTGCTTTGGGAATCATTAATCAGGACTATAGGCATACTGAAATAAGGGTTTTGCCAATAACTCACCCAACTGAACATTCAGCACAATGGCCAAACCTAAAGAGAGAAGACACATAATCTCTGGGTCAGTTGCTGGATGCATAAGGATATAACTTGCAGTTCCTGTGGGCCATCCTATTGACTATACATTATTCAATTCCCTCAGTCTCTAGAGCCACACTCCAGATGCATCAAGTGTTCTCCCAGTCAGGACAATATCTAAAATACATTATTCAATATCATTTGGAACTTTGCCAGTACTTGAAATTATATGTCAAGAGCATTTGCTGGAGAAAATACAATCTTTTGTTCCAAATGGCATTTTTAGCTCCAATGGAAACACTAAGGTTTAAGGATGTTTCTCTTTTCCTGTGTTCTTAGCCATTTATAGAAAGTGCCTCAGTATATAGCCCAGGCTGACCTTCTACTGAAGAGATTTCTGACTGTCTCATTAGTGCAGAGATTGGGTGTTTGAATCTTGATCATGTAGCTAGAACACCTCTGCTATGAATATTTAACCCTGAGCTTTGGTCTAGGACAGTAACGTGAAAATAAACATAATAGGAATTTTAGGCAGGTGGTAAAGCATGAGGAGCAGGAAATTGAATGACTGGGAAAGAAGGAATTCAAGCCTTGAATGGAGGTGAGCCATTATTGTTATGTCTCTGCTCTCAGTGAAGGCAGAAGTACACTTTTACCCCATAAACTTATGAGAGTTAGGGATGCACTGAATAATTATAGAAATTTTTCAATTACAAAGAATATAAAAGCATAGAATTGTAGTGTCCAAACTGCTTCCTTGTCAGATCCTGTGAGGGAAAAAAACAGGCAATATTGAAGTTCTATTTCAGATTATCAACTCACCTATGGCAAGAATGAGCTTGGCCATGATGTCTTCAGGATTGCTTCTAGAAAGCTTCTGCTGGCTTTTTATACTCTCTGAGACTGTGATTTTCACAATGTTAAAAAATGGAAAGTTTGGAGCAGGAAGTCTTTATGGGTAATCTTTTAATTCATAGCTTAATTCCGCTGAAATGCTCCTTTATTACATAAATAGCACCTTTTATCACCTGTTCAAACAAAATAGTTATGTTTCCAAGAAGTGAGTATATCTTCACATTATGCATTAGTCATCCAGCTAAGATGACCTTGGCAGTTCCCATTGACTCAGCATATCTTTGGATATTGGAATTACTACTTATTGTATATATTTTATACCTAAGCAAATCACATTCACATTGAAAAGTAAACAAGTTGATTCCATGGAAGACATTGCACTTCCTTCCTTCACTTAATCCTGAGATTACTATCTAAGTACTTTTTTCATGTTATGTGCAACTCACCGGACATTGTTCCAGTAGATTTTTTCCAGTAGGAACTTTATGAGCCAATTGTTTTGCATTTCATATGCCCAAGTATTCACTAGTCCTTCCATTCTGTCTCTTGACATACAGAGTAAGGAAAACTACTCCCCTATGCTACTAAATAAGGATGATGATGTTAAAATGGCAATTTTATGCCAATGTCAGACACATAAATACCTTTAGAATTCTATATTTAAAATTAATTCCAATCCTCTCTTTCCAAACACCATGTGATACTCACAATTTTATTAATTTTGATTTCTACAAAATCATTTACATGATGCCCTAAAAATACCCTTTACATGCCATTCTTCAAGCTCTGTTCTCTGCCATGATTTTCAAGAGAACCCATTCTTCAAAGTTCAGATCAGGACCTCTCATTTTCATTGAATAATATTCTCTTCCTCACAATCCCTGTAGACATCCTATCATATAGTTTTCCTGTCCTGATTGCAAACAGTGGCATGCTGATACACAGCACTCAGGTGAAGGGCAAAAGTGTATTTTTCATAGAACATGGCCCCTGGCCTAAATTTATGGACAACCCACATGATTGTCTCTATTTAAATCATTTGGTAATTTAAATTTAGCTATTCAACCTAGAGTTATTAAGACAGCACTGCTTATTCCCCATTCATAGGAAGGGACTTGGGAGGGAAAATGAACTGGGGTGGTGATGGAGGGGAACATGATCTGGTTTTGGTTGAGGAAAAAGGACTGAATCCCTGAAGGCCAGCAGAAAGAATAGAAACAGGCAATCTCAGGAGATAAGAGGTTGGGAGGACCTTCCAGAATGCACCAAAGACCTGGAAGGTGATAGACTCTCAGGACTCAAAGGCAAGGACAGTAGAAGAAATGTCTGACAATAGGGAGAGGAACCATATAGAGCCCACTTCCAGCAGGAAGACAGGACAGCAAGTAGGAGATGGGGTTGAAATCCTACAGTCACAACTCTGACTCAAAATTGTTCCTATCTAAAAGAATTACAGGGATGGAAATGGAGAGGAGCCTGAGAAAAAAGAGGGTCCAGCAACAGGCCCAAAGTGGGATCCAGCCCAAGGGGAGGTCCCAATCACCTCACTATTACTGAGGCTATGGAGTGCTCACAAAAATGGACCTAGCATGACTACACTCCAAAAGACAAATAAGCAGCTGAGTCAGATACAGATACTTGCACCTAACTAATGGACAAAAGCAGCTGACCACTGTTGTTCAGTTAGGGAAGGCTGAAAGAAGCTAAGGCCAAGGGCAATCTGTAGGAGTACCAGCAATACTAATTAATCTGAACCACAGCGATCTCTCAAACAATGGAACACCAAACAGGCAGCTTACACCAGGTGATATGAGGACTCAACACACATACAGTAGAGGATTGCAGGGTCTGTGTTGATGCAGAGATACTGTACTTAACCCTCAAGAGACTGGAGGACCCAGGGAATATAGAGGTCAGGTGGGGTTGGGGTTGGGGACATCCACTTGGAAACAGGGGTGTAGGGAAGAGGTATGGAGAGTAGAACAGCAAGATGGTGGATAGTGTTGGGGGAAATAAAATATAGAGTGTAAAAAATAAATTAAATAAAAATTTTAAAAAAGAAAGGAAAAAAGAAAAGAAATTAGAGAGATCCCATACTAGCAAATTAAAAGTACACCTGAAAGCTTTAGAAAAAAAGAAAAAAGAAACAAACAAATGCCAAGAAGAGTAGATGGCAGGAAATAACCAAAATTATGACTGAGATCAATCAATTAAAAACAAAGAAAACAATACAAAGAATCAACAGTTCCAAGTGCTAGTTCTTTGAGAAAATCAACAAGATAGACAAACCCTGAGCTAAACTACATAAAAGACATACAGAGTGTATCTAAAGAAACATAATCAGAAGTGAAAAGAGAGACATTAAAAACAGACACTGAACAAATTCAAAGAATATCTAGTTCTTACTTCAAAAGCCTGTATTCCAGAAAATTATAAAATCTAAACAAAATGGAAGATTTTCAAGACAGACACTACTTACTTTAAAGTTAAATCAAGATCAGTTAAATTATTTAAACACCATAAAAACACCTAAGAAAATAGAAACAGTCATTAAAAGTCTTCTAATCAATAGCCAGATAGTTTTAGGGCAGAATTCTCTCGGACTTTCAAAGAAGAAGCTAATACCAATACTTGTCAAACTAATCCACACAATGAAAAGAGAATGAACAGTGCCAAACTCAGAATTATGAGGCTTCAATCACACTGAAACCTAAACTAACCAAAGACTCAACAAAGAGAATTTTAGACCAAATTTCCTAATGAACATTCATGCAAAAATATTCAATAAAGTACTCTCAAACTGAATCCAATCCAATGATCAAGTAGGCTTCATCCCCAGGATACAGTGCTGTCTCAATATATGACTATCCATCAATATAATCCACACTATAAACAAACCAAAAGAAAGAAATCACATAATCATTGCATGAGATACTGAAAAACCCTTGGACAAAAATCCAACAATCTTTCCTGTTAGAAGTCTTGTTGAGATCACAGATACAAGGGGCATCCCTAAACAAAATAAAACAATAATTAAAAACAACATATAGCATTCCGATTGCCAGCATCCAATTAGAGAGAAACTCAAAGCAATAGCAGTAAATCAGGAAAAAGACTAAGTTGTATGTTCTCTACCTAATAATTCAGTATATTATTGATCTTCTAGCTAGAGCAATAAGACAAAGAAAGGATATCAAGAGGATACAAAGTATAAAGAATAAATAAAAGTATATTTATTCAAGGATGATATAATAGTATGCATAAGCAACTCCAAAATTCTACCAAAGGACTCCTAGAGCTGATAAATACCTTCAGCAAAGTGCCTGTATAAAAATTAACTCAAAACATCAATAGCCTCCTCTACATAAATAACAAATGGACTGAGGAAGGAGGTATGGAGAAAACACGATTTAAACTAGCCACAAATAATATAAAATACCTGGGTGTAATTCTAACGAAGTGATTGAAAGACCCATATAAAGAGAAATTCAAGTCTCATTAGAAAGAAATTGAGGAAGATATCACAAGATAGAAAAATCTTCCATGCTCATGGGTCTATAGAACTATGATAGTGAAAATGGCTATTTTACCAAACGCAATCTACAGATTCAATGCAATTCTCATAAATTCCAACATATTTTACTGACCATAAAAGAGCAATTCTCAGTTTTATAGAGAAAAGCCAAAAACCCTCCCTTCCAAATTGTGATTGCATTTTTTCCCCTCCCTAGTGGGACTGAGGTATCTGCACTTGGCCCTTCAACTTGCTGACCTATTTGAGTTCTGTGGACTGTATCTTGGATACTCAGCTCATTTTTGAATAATATCCACTTATTAGTGAGTACATACTATGCCCCAGTGTAGGAGAATGCCAGGGCCAGGATGCAGGAGAGGGTGGGTTGGTGAGCAGTGGGAAGGTGGAGAGAACAGGGGTTTTTTTTGTTTTTTTTCTCTCTGTTTGTTGGAGGGGAAACCGAGAGGGGAGATGTCGTTTGAAATGTAACTTTATCCCTGGTGTTTGTTGGTCTGAGTGATTGTATGGAGTCTGCCTCTTTTGTCCCTGGGTTGCTTCAGGTCTCCCAGTAGTCCTGTAGTCCTGGCTGTATCAGACCACCTGTGGAGCCTTCCAACTAGAGGCTCTTCACAGGGTCAGAGAAGCTGCTGATCTGTTGCCCTGGCTGCAGTAGATCTCCTAGAAGGCCTTCAGACAACTGCTCTGAGTGCAGCGGGTCTTCTAGGATGCATCAGGATAAGGCTTCTTCACTGGAGCAGACCAACTATAGGGGTCTGTCCCAGAAGCAAGGATGAGGCAGAAGGAGTCTATTCATTTTTTTATTGGTGATCACTTACCTCTGAAGCTAACTCCAGTACAGGTTATCAAATATCATACCATGAAGTTTAACCTAGTATATTAATTAAATTCTGGATATGATAAGGTTAGAGTTGAAAGTAGAATGTGGCCCCTCCTCGGAGAATATTAAGTACTAGCTAGATAATAAGGAACACAATGGGTTTAAAAATTAATCTTATATGAGAAATAGGCTTACAACATTTTTGTGATGAAGGAAAAATATTTATTCTAGGTCAGGTCCAAGGATGAGGCCAAAGGTATGCACTGTGATAGAGCAAGGCCATGTGAAACTGTTGCTTTGAACTTATAATGAGATTGTAGAATGAAGTGCTGATTTGAACTTACTATCTAAATCCTTCTACAATTTCCCTTTTGTGTAACATATTATCTATGAAGTATTCTTTTTCTTAGATAGGAATGTTTGTCTAAAATGCTTTGAAAAGCTGGAAGCAAAATAAAAGTGGGTGTAGCCCTTTTCTGCTTCATCAGTGTTCATGTGTCTGTGTGTGTCTGTGTGTGTGTTTATTTTTCTTTTCCTTTCTCTCTAGGTCAAGAAGAGATAAAGAACTCCAAACCTCTTTCCAGGCCAGAAAGGACCCCATGATTCAGGGCACAAGTAATTAAGTTTCTTTCATTAAACTGCTAGTGCACTCAGCAGAATTTATTTGCCAGAAGGCATCACCTTTTGGACTCAGAAGAACAAACAGAATTAATTGCCAGGAGCCATCAGTTTCTGGCCCCCAGAACACAGCAGGTTAAATTTGCACAAGCCATCACCTTTTGGACTCAGATAGCAAGAGAGTTAAATTGCCAGAGCCATCAGTTTTTGACCCCAAAATAGCAAGAGGGAGTTAAATTTACAAGAAGCCATCAGCTCCTGGTCCTCAGTACAGTAAGACAGAGTTAAAGACAGAGGTCATCAGCCTTTGGCTTTCATCTGAGTGTGTCCCATGCCAGAACATGACTGGCAGGTCAGGACACCAAACTCACTTTTAGTTAATGCCACAAAAGACCAATTTTTGTCGTATTTCTTGACTATTATGCACAATCCTTCAAAATACCCCAAGGTGTTGCATGAGAATTACAGATCCTTAAATAAATAAAAAGCTCCCACATGGTCAGAATATGATGCATTTTTAAACTCACATATCTTACCAACTCACTTTCTCACAGATCTCTACCTCTTCATTGTGACAGATGCCTCCTTACCTAATGTAATGACACCAGAGTCCTTTCATACTAAGAACAAATTTCACTTACTCAGAAGTGCTTCCTAATCCTTCTTCAAACACAGGCAGGTATGCACAATGTTGAGTTTCTTTTGTACTCTGATGTTTCATGTCAGTTATCAAGATGTTTCATTTGTTGCCTAGATTGCTTCATATGTTTACATTAGGAAGCAAAATATTCTGCCATGTTCCTTGCTATAAACTAGACCCACTAACTTCTGGCTTATAAGGATGGAACTCTACATGCAAACAAAACAAGTAACTGTGTGATCCTGGAAAGGTTACTCAAACCTTTTCTGTACATTAATTTTTTTTTCTATAACATGAAGATCTTAGCACTGGACTCACTCTGTAGAGGGTGTATGATGATGCCCTCTCATTCTAAAACAACATGAAAAGTAATGTCTCATGGATGTGTTGAATAAATGAATCATAAGTTAGGACCATTACAGTGCTAAAATTCTATAATTCTATGTTTGTTTGGTTTAGTAAAACTCATAGTCCTTGAAATAGGGAGATTTAAACCTTTAGGACCAAAGAATTTTTCAAATTGACTCACCTGCACCAGGACACTGAAGAGATGTTTGTCTTTAGGAGGGCTTCCATAAGACCTGGGATACTGCCAGTCCAGGTTGAGGCCATCAAACTTATTCTGGCAAAGGAATTTGATGACTGACTTAATGAATATCTGATTGTTCTCATGAGTAGAAACCATGGCACTGAACCTTGTGTACATTGAAAGAAGTTAGACTTCTATGCAATGGACCCATTGGGAAGTAAACAGTTCACAGCTGATTTTTGAGTCCTTGTCCTTCACCAAGGTGCCCTGCTTTTCTCTCATCCTCCATTTGCACTCACATCACTTATCTCATTATACTCTTTCTTTTCCTAGCCCCATATTAACTACTAATGAGCTTCCCTGGCATTTTAAATTTATGTCCATACTATCTCCTCATATTTGTATTCAAACACTCCAAGTTCATATCTAATCAAAGACAACATCTTAATAAAGGACCATTGTTTTATGCTTTGAAAATTTAGTCAAAAGCAAAATATGACCTTCCTCTCATCTGGAGAACATGAAATACTTTAAGAAAAAGCAGACTCTACAAGAACACAAATGCCAGCCCAGGATAATATACCCAGCAAAACTCTCAGTTACCATAGATGGAGAAAACAAGACATTCCATGACAAAACGAAATTTACACATTACCTTCCCACAAATCGAGTCTTACAAAGGATAGTGGATGGAGAACATCAATATAAGGAGTGAAACTACAACCTAGAAGAAGCAAGAAAGTAATCTTTCAACAAATCCACACAAACCTAATTCCACCTCTTACAACAAAACAACAGGAAGTAACAATTACTTTTTCTTAATATCTTAATATGAAAATTAATATTACCAACATATCCTAATCAATTGAAATCCAAAAATGTGAGAAATTAGAAATTTGTTGATTGTCATCCAATTGTCCCTCTAATTTGGTATTTGGAGAAATAGGTCCAATATTTTACAATCCATATACACTTTCAGCTTGTTTGTTCGTGACAGTGTCTTGTTGTGTACAACATAAGGTTCTTGAGACCTTGCTTCTCCTATCTCAGCCTCTCTATTAGTAGTATTGTTTATTTCATGTTTTTACACTATACTATGGTTTTCAGAACAGCTTACATATTTTAAAAGTATTTATATGCCCAAAAGTAATGTAGACAATTAAATTGGAAAGGGGTCTGTAAGAGAACAACAAAGAGTGAGACTGGATGTTTTGCTTGATGTTTGTAACTATTGTATCAAGTTTGAAGAAGAGGACTTTATAAGTTACTCTTTCTCTGTGATGAATACTTTTCCAAATTATCACAACTAATGAAACAAATTCTTACCCTCACCTAATGTCTGTGCCACCCTCTAAGCAAAACCATTGTTCATTGAAACAGTGGGTGAATGACTTTATGGATAGACCATCTTAATACATACACCATTTCTTAAATGAATGTAACCTGTTCTCTGTGGGGAGTGAATTTATTCTCACTCAAGTCAAATAGCTTTGACCATAGCAGGAAGTCTGTATCCAAAAATCGTGCCTAAAATTGATTTCTTGGAGCAGCAGAACTGTCAACTCTCAGCTCAGCTACGATGGAGGTAAAATCCTTTGGTGATGTGAGGGTCATTGAAGTACAGGCTTATTACAATGAAATCCAATGTCTAAAAATTGTTCTTATTTTGGGCTTGTACCACAGTAAGAGCCAAGATTTTACACTCTACAAAATACAAAACAAACAAAAACACTTCATATACTTATGTTCATTTAAGAAAATACTAGCAGTGATATATTATTTTGAAATAAACAGTTAATATGTTTGGAGTTCTTTAAAATTTATATTGAGAAAAATGTATTTTCACTATTGCTGTAGATGTGTATCTACATAAGGCTGTTAAATTGATTGTTGTTTTATATCAAATGACTTTTATAATACTTATTTTTATTGCTATAATATTTTATAAATTTTAAGGAATATGACAAAAAAATTGTAGGTATTGAAGGGGGTCTCTGGGAGAAGTTGGGGTACAAAAGAGAAACAATGTGATTTAATTCTATTTACTTAAAATAGGTTTTTTAAATGTTAACAAATTCAAATAAATTGAAATCATGTAACTTTTCTCATAATAATGCAGTAAAAGTTAAAAAAAGAGAGAAAAAAAAGAAACTTTACTAAAGCTCAAAGCACACATTGCACTGCACACAATAATAGTAGGATATTTCAATACCTGACTCTCTGCAATGGACAGATCATGGAAACAGAAACTAAACAAAGATGTAATAAGAATAACAGAGGTTATGAAACAGATGGATTTAACAGGTATCTATGGAACTTTTTATCCTAAAACAAAAAGATATACCTTCTTCTCAACACCTCATGGTACCTTCTCCAAAATTGACCATATAATTGGTCACAGATCAGGCCTCAACAAATATAAGAAGACTGAAATAATTCCTTGCATGCTATCAGATCACCATGGACAAAGGCTGTTCCTTAGTAACAATGTAAACAATAGAATGCCCACACACATGTGGAAGCTCAACTACACTTTACTCAATGATAACATGGTCAAGGAAGAATAGACACGGGAAATTTTCCAGAACAGAACACCAATAGCTTATGCTCTAAGACCAAGAATTGACAAATGGGACCTCATAAGATTGCAAAGCTTCTGTAAGGCAAAAGACACTGTCAATAGGACAAAACGGCAACCAACAAATTGGAAGAAGATCTTTACCAATCCTATATCTCATAGAAGGCTAATACCAATATATACAAAGAACTCAAGAAGCTAGACTCTAGAGAACCAAATAACCCTACTAAAAATGGGGTACAGAGCTAAACAAAAAATTCTCAACTGATGAATACAGATTGGCTGAGAAGCACTAAAGAAATATTCAACATCCTAAGTTATCAGGAAAATGCAAATCAAAACAACCATGAGATTCCACTTCACACAAGTCAGAATGGCTAGGATAAAAAAACTCAGATGTCAGTAGATGCTGCAGAGCTTGTGGAGAAAGAGGAATACTCTCCTTCTTTGTTGGTGGGACTGCAAGCTGGTACAACCACTCTGGAAATCAGTTTGGCGGTTCCTCTGGAAATCACACATAGTACTACCAGAGGACCCAGCTATACCACTCCTGGGCATATACTCAGAGATGCTCCAACATGTAATAAGGACACATGCTCCACTATGTTCTTAGCAGCCTTATTTATAATAGCCAGAACCTAGAAACAACCCAGATATCCCCCAACAGAGGAATGGATACAGAAAATGTGATACATCTAAGCAATGGAGTACTACTCAGCTATTAAAAACAATAATTTATGAAATTCTTGGGGAAATGGATGGAACTGGAGAACATCATCCTAAGTGAGATAACCCAATTACAAAAGAACACACATTGTATGCATTCTCTGATAAGTGTAATTAACCCAGAAGATTGCAATACACAAAGTACAAACCACAAACTATAAGAAACTCAAGAAGAAGGAAGACCAAAGTGTGGATGATACTTGGTTCCTTCTTAAAAAGGGTAACAAAATACCCATGAAAGGAGCTGTAGAGGCTAATTATGGTGCAGAGACTAAAGGATGGACAATTCAGAGACTTCTCCACCTGAGAAATCCTTCTGATATTCAATCATCAAATCTAGACATTATTGTGGATGCTAGCAAGTGCTGCATGACAGGAGCCTGATATAACTGTCTCCTGAGAGTTTCTGTACCCAACTAAAACAGAAGTAGAGGCTCACAGTCATCCATCGGACTAAGTACAGGGTCCCCAATTAAGGAGATAGAGAAAGGATCCAAGGAGCTGAAGGGTTTGCAACCCCTTAGGACAAACAACAATATGAGCTAACTAGTACCCTCAGAGCTCCCAGGGACTAAAACACCAACCAAAGAATACACATGCTGGGACTAATGGCTCCAGCAGCATATATATATAGCAGAGGATGGCCAAGTTGGTCATCAATGGGAAGAGAGGCCCTTGGCCCTGTAAAGGTTCTATACCCCAGTGTAGGGGAATGCCAGGGCCAGTAAGCAGGAGGGGGTGAGGTGGTGAGCACAGGGAAGGGGGAGGGATCAGTGGTTTGTCTTAGTTTTATTTTATTTTATTTTTGGAGGGGAATCTGAGAAAGGAGACATTGTAAATAATGAAAACATCTAATAAAAAAAAGTCATGAACCAAATCCCAGAAATCATCTACCACACTCAAGTGGACTTCATCACAGCATTGCAGAGGTGCTTCAATATATTACAATCTATTAACAGGTCCACCATATAAACAACACAAAAGAAAAAACACATGGTTATACCATTGGATGCTGAAAAAAAGCATTTGAAAAAATCAACATCCCTTCATGTTAAAAGTCTTGAGGATCAGGGATACAGGTGCATATCTAACACAATAAAGGCAATATAAGGCAAGCCAATAGCCAATATCAAATTAAATAAAGAAAAACTTAAAGCAATCCCAATAAAATCAAGGACAAGCAAGACTGTCCACTCTCCATTTCTCTTCAATATAGTACTTAAAGTTCTAGCTTGAGCAATTAGACAAGAAAAGGAGACCACGTCAATATAAATTGGAAAGGAAGAAAACAAGACATCACTGTTCACACATGATAGGATAGAATACATAAACAACCATAAAAATTCAGCCAGAGAACCCCAACAGTTGATAAATACCTTCAGCAAAGTAGTAGAATAGAAAATTAACTCAAAGAAATCAGTAGCCTCCTTTATACAAGTGAAAAATGGGCTGAGAAAGAATTTTGCAGAAAATTGGATGGAACTAGAAAATATCATCTGGAGTAAAGTAACTCAGATACAAAAAGACATACATTGTATGTACTCAGTGATAAGTGGATGTTAGCCAAAATGGTCAGATTACCCAAGATCCAACTCACAGACGATATGAAGGTTAACAAGAAACAAGGCCCAAGTATGGATTCTTAGAAAAGGGAACAAAATAAACACAAGAAGGAGAGGGAGGGAAGGATCTTGATGAGAGAGAAGGAAAGGGATAAAAGGGGGTAGGATAAAGTATCGGGAAAGATGGGAGAGAAGCCCAGAGGGCCAGGAGAATGAATAGAAATATGCAGCAGTGTGGGGTGGGGAATAATGAAAGAGGTTCTCACGATCCAATGACATTAGCTGAAATGCCCAACAGTAGGGAGATGGAACCTGAAGAGTCCACCTTCCAGATAGGCATGGCCCCCAATTGAGAAATGGGCCACCCACCCATCTCAAAATTTTTGAGCCAGAATTGTTCCTGTCTAAAGGATATGCAGAAACAAAAATTGGAGAAGAGATTGAAGGAAGGCCATCCATAGACAGCTGCACTTTGGTATTCATCCCATGTGCAGACACCAAACACTGACACTATTGCTGATGCCAAGATGTGCTTGCACACATGAGCCTAGCATGACTATATTCTGAGAGGCTCTACCCGCACCTGACTCAGACAGATGCAGATACTTACAGCCAATCATTAGACTGAGCCCAGAACCCCCATGGAAGAGTTAGGGGAAAGACTGAAGGAGCTGAAGAGGGATTGCGTCCCCACAAGAACAACAACAGTATGAACTAATTGGACACCTCAGAGTTCCCAGGGACTAAGTCACCAACCAAAGAGCATACATGACCAGGTCTGTGTCACCCACTACATATGCAGCATAGAACTGCTTTGTCTGGCCTCAGTGGGAGGATTTGTGCTTGGTCCTGTGGAGGCTTGATGCACCAGGGAAGCAAGATGCTGGAGGATTGAGATAGAAATGGGTAG
>JADRCC010255027.1:0-10213 GCA_019843855.1 Hylomyscus alleni | reverse complement strand
AAAAAAAAAAAAAAAAAAAAAAAAAAAAAAAAAAAAAAAAGGAATACCAATCCTGAAAATTAAAAGTGCTTTGTGAGAATGTAATAGACTCTGTTTTTGTAAATTCAGAGTAAAGGAGAGAGACTACTGAACTCAAGAGCCAAAGAAAGAAAATTATATACAAATTATAAAATCCAGCAACATTTTAAGCCAAAACATTATGAACCAAACTAAAACAAAACAACAAGATATTTCTAACTGCTATTAAGAAAAAAGTAAGACCAAGTATAAAGATAATGTTTTCAAGTAACATGAAGAAACAGAGCCCACCAGAAACCTGGGTGAAGAATATGAACACATAACTCATCAAAGATTGCTTCAGCTAATGTACACTAGAAAATAGATGCTCCTTACCATAAAAATTCAATTACTTTATATACTACATGGACTAAAGTTACAAACTCTAGTAACAGTGAAGAGTGTGGGGAAACAGGCACTCTTTCATGCCATTAGAAAAGGGAAGTTTATAATTTTCTGGAAATTAATTAATGCACATCTAGGAAACTTTAGAATCTATGTCCTCATTCACCCAGCACTCGCTTTTGGGATCAGCCTTATGGGTAGAAGTGGAAGGTGACAGACTGCTTTGACCTGTGCCCTTCACAATGCTGCTTTCTGGAACAATAGAACACTGAACACCCTCGTTGGACGACCTTCAGGACAGCCACAGCTGGAGATGATTATGTATCGTGATGTTGGCCTTAATAAATTCTCTTGGAAAGATTTGCCTAGGTGGTTAAGAGCATCTGTTGCTCTTGCAAAGAACATGCGTTCAGTTCAGAGCACCCACACATTGGCTTACAACTGTCTGTAACTCTGATTCCAAGGGACCTGACATCCTCTTCTGACTTCCAGAGGCACTAGCTACATGTGATATACATACCTACATGTAGACAAAATACTCATACATACATATAATGTATGTGAATGTAGACTCACCTGCAGGGGAATATCAATGAGGAGTCTTCTATACCGTGTTGGCCTAAGTCTGTTTGAGTTTATCTTGATGAGCAGCCTGAGGGAGGCAACATCCTCTAAGCTGGAGATCCTGGACTGTCTTAGAGTGGAAAAGATTAGCAGAACAAGAGCGTGAATGCATTAATTCATGGCTCTCTTCTCTTCACTGTGGTTGTAATGTAACTCGTTGTGTCCCTGCCATCTTGATTTTATTGAAATAACAAACTGTAAACCTGAAACTATGAACCAAAACTTTCTTTCTCTGTTAAATTGCTTTTGATAGAATGTTTTATTATAGCAACAGGATATAAAACTAAGACAAGATGCTATGTTAATAAAGCAAGGTCAAGAGAAAAGTCCCCAAACAATGGTAAATGTATATTCATACATTAATTTAAAATATTCAACATGAATTGATAGAGAGATTGTTTAGTTGGTAAGGTGTTTGGTCTACAAACATGAGGACCTGAGTTCCATCCCCAGAACTCACAAACATCAACATTACTAGAAAACAGAGACACAGAATCCTGGAGTCCATGAAGACCCAGTCTACATGAACTGGTAAGCTCTGGATAAGAAAACCAGCAGTGGGGAGTGACCAAAGAAGACATTCAATGTCAATCTGTAGCTTCCACTTTTATGATCAGGAGCATATACATGTACATACACACACACACACACACACAGAGTGAGAGAGAGTGTGTGTTACTTCATTCAAGAATTAAAATATATTACAGTTAGAAAATACTCTCAAAAGGGAAGATTTTTTTCCTTTCTCCTAGTGTATGATTTCCAAGATTAACTCAAAGTCAGAATCAACCACCTACCAATATCAATTTGAGTGTAATAAGCTGAGAAATGCAAGATAATCTTTCTTTGATTCCTACTACCTACTACTCTCCAGTGGTATATTTGTCTTTTCTTTAATAAACATAAGCCATTAAACACATTGGTCAAGGAAGATAAATACCCAAATCATTGCATTTAGGATGACAACATTTCTTCATTTTTGCTTAGACATCTGCAGGCAAAGTCCAACACAAATTTTCTTCTTTTCTACTTTTTTATTTTATTTGTACTTACGTGTAGATGATTGTCTATATGTGGGTATGTGCATATAAGTGTGATACTCACAGGGGCCAGAAGAGGGCATATGATTCCCTGAAGTTACAGTTGCACGTGGCTGAGAGCTCACTCATGTGGGTTATGGCAGCCTAGTTCGGGTCCTCTGTAAGAGCAGCAGACACCCTTAACAACTGAAGCATCTCCCCAGCCCCCCAAACAAATGTCTTTAAATACCAAACGAGTCCTTTGTCACAGGAAAGCTCATTAAACTTTGAACAGAAGACAACTGAGTTTACAAAAGAACAGCCCAACTAATAAACCACATTATTCGTCTCCTACAATAAACCTACCATCATTATAGTTTCATGAAATACAATAAAAATACTCATCAATTATTCATGATGTTTCTACCACACAAGATTAAAAAAAAAAAAAAAAAACAGTGTGAAAAGCAGAAAATGTCATTATCCAAAACAGTTAGGTCAAAGAAAATAAACCTCCACGGATCTTCAAACGTTGGGTATGGGAATCCTGCAAGACCCAAACGTTGGAGTCTGTTTAGTTCCTCAAATAAAACATCAGAGAGCTTTGAGAGTCCTGCTTTCTTACAGGTTTCTGGAATGTTCCTTGCCTATGCTGATAAACCTCAGACAAAGTCAGCACCAGAGCTACCCACTTTCTGCACTGACTCAACTCCAAACCGTGTCAAGTAGCTTGTTTAAGACAGGCAGTTCTAAAAGATGTTTTTAAGCACTGTTGACTTGTTTTGCAATGGTTTTTGGGAAGTGTAACACCAAGAATTTCATGTTGTTTTGGTTTTTGGTTATTAGTTTTGGGGTGGGATGGCTTATTTTTGTAATGTCATACGTACCTGGGCTGAGGAGGGGCGTATATCTGGAGATCAGACAAAAACCATGTAGAACCTGGTGACCGAGCTCAGGATGCTAGGCTGGGTGGCAGGTGTCTTTACCTGCTAAACTATCTTGCTGTAAATTAGCTTACATGTACCTGGTTCCCAAATGGGATTTTCATACATATGGTCTCGGTTAATTCTTTCCCCATTCACTCTTCACTTAGCTTTTGTACCCTTGGGCCCCAATATCCTGCTTCCAAGCTCTGTCAAATCAGTTCTTCATCCTACCAGCTTCAGTCTCATGATCCTCTAACTTCCTGGTCTTTATTCATATTTGCCTCCTCTGTGTAGACATGTTAGCAGAGGCCAAGATCAGCATGTGAGAGAGACATATACACTGCCCATCCTTTAGACTGGGTCACTTTGCTTAGTAGAACCATTTCCAGTTTTATCTGTTTTCCTGTAAATTGTATAAGTGCATTTCCTTTATAGGTAAACAGAATTACATCATCTACATGGCCCACATTCTCATCATCATTTCATCTGTCAATGAATACCTAGGTTGTATAAAAGTAACTTTTATTCTCCAGTAGTAATTGTTGTCTCTGAGGCTTACTGCCTCTGTCTGCTAACCTAGGCCTCGTCCTGGAAGCTTCTAGCCTCCATATAACCTAATCTAGGCCTAGAATGTTTTCAGCCTCTGAGGCTTGCTAATGAATAAGCTCACCCTTGCTAACTCTTTCTGATCTCCAGTTGGCTGGTCAACTCTGGCTCAGATTTCCTTTCCAAGCTAACAGATTTAATCTGTCTTCCCTGGGCTTCTCCTGAATTCCTCTGTTTGACCCCTAACTATCTCTGTCAATCTAATCAAATCACCTGGCTTATGTCTAGCCTCTTCTCCTTCTGTGACTTGTCTCTGTATCACGGTCCCAGGAAAACTGTCTGCTTTTTCTTCTCTCTGTGCTGCTCTCTCTTTTTTGTTGTTTTTTTGTTTGTTTGTTTGTTTGTTTTTCGAGACAGGGTTTCTCTGTGTAGCCCTGGCTGTCCTGGAACTCACTCTGTAGCCTAGGCTGCTCTCGAACTCAGAAATCCTCCTGCCTCTGCCTCCCAAGTGCTGGGATTAAAGGCGTGCGCCACCACCGCCCGGCTGCTCTCTCTTAAGTAGCCTCGTTTCCTCTCTCTTCTCCTGAGTTGGGCATAGCCCATTCTGTCACGTCTTTCTCTGATTCATCACTTTGCCTGCCCCTCAATTAGACATCACTTTCAAAGATGGGTGCATCCTTCAATCAACTAACTTTCTCTTTATTGTTGGGGACTAAAGGTGTGTGTGTGTTAAGGGTATATCTGTATCCCAGCCAGAGGGATTAAAGGTATGTGCTGAGGCTGAGCCACACCACAACTAGAACAGCTTTTTTCCAGTAGAGAACACAATCTCAGGGTTCACAATGTGATGAAATAACTTGTAACAGGGTTGGTTCCATTTTTCTTGCTATTGCAAAAAAGAGCAGCAATGAGCATAGATGATCCAACGTCTCCGAAATAGGCTACAGATTCTTTGGGGTATGTGCCAGGAATGGTCCAGACGGATCACATATTATTTTCATGTTCATCTTTGTGGGAACTCTTCATACTGATTTCCAAAGTTGTGCATTAGTTTACATTCCCAGCAACACTGGATAAGACAAGTTTTATTTTGTATATTTAATTTTTTTTTTTGCACATGTATATTCCAACGTGCACAGAACCAGAGAAGGACACTGAGTGCCCTGATTTATCATTCTCTGCCTTAATTCCTTGATAGCCAGCAAGCTCCACTGATCCTCCTATCTTTCCTTTCCACTCAGCACTGATGCTACTGGTATGGATACCACCACACCTGGATTTTTAGTTGGGCGCTAAGGATTCAAATTCAGGTCTTCACGCTTGTGCACCAAGTGCTCTCCCACTGAGCCATCTCTCTAGCCCTGTAAGACAAGTTTTAATCAAGCTCACTCCATGTAAAGACCCAGATGCAAAGACAGTACATTAATCTCGCCAATCTCTAACTCCCAGCAAGATTTTGCTACAAGGGCTCAGTTGTAAATGGCAGTGATGTTGTCTCTAATGAAGTCCCAGAATCTGGTATACACACCACAATCAGTACATATTTATGCTGAATGTAATGTATGAATTTCTCCCTTTTGTATCTGTTAATATCCTGAAAGTAGTGAGTAAATGCTTTTAGCTATAGCTATACTGCTGGCCATCTTATTTTTATAGTATTATAAACACTGTTGTGGGGCTAGGGAGATGGCTCAGAGGGTAAAGCACTTGCGGCACAAACATGAGGATGTAAGTTCAGTTCCCAGAACAAGAATAGACATGCTCCAGGAGATAAGAGACTCCCAAGGACTTGCCTGGCCAACTGATGAACTCCAGAGCCATTGAGAGACTCCAGGCCCTATCCCAAGACAACAAGGTATCAAGAGAGAAAAAGAGGTACGCACTATCAACTTCTAGTCTCTGCATGGCCATGCATGGTCTTAACACACACACACACACACACACACACACACACACACACACACACCCCACACAAATGTTATGAGAAGCAACATTATGTGTTTTCCTACGCTGGAATTCCAATATGAGAATTAACAGCTCAAAGAGTCAGAATGTCGCTGTGGTTCTTAGTAAATATACTGCACAATTAGTTCTGAAATACACAAATTCATGTAAAAGTTCACTGAATTGTTGAGAGTTTTAATGCATTTCATTTCATAAATTAGACCTTAACTTAGCTCAGCTAATGATCGCATTTTCTCTTTTGTGCTTCAGCCCAGGAATTGTCTGAAATGGTTGCCTTTTGCTGGAGAGGGACCTTTCTCATATTTTTATCCATGTATGTACACATACATGTTCATGTGTGTGCATGTTCACATGTGCACACATGTTCATGTATGTACAAGTGAGCACATGTGTGTGCCTTCTCACATGTGTGTAAGTGGACATGTGTGTGCATTCATGGAGAGAGAGGACAGATATCACCCACAGTCATTTCTTGAGCATGATCCATATTTTTGAGACAGGTCCCTCACTAGCCTAGAGCTCACAAAATAGGCTGGAGTGGCCAGTGAGCTCAGGGATCCAGCTCTCTCTCCCACCCCAGCAGTGGGATAACAAGCAATTGCCAGCATGTCTGGGTTTTTTAAATATGGGTTCTGGAGATCAAGTTCAGGTACTCATGTTTGGTCAGCAAGTAAGTTATGTGTCCCCAGGTTCACTTCTGAGATGCCTATAGAAACCTAGGATAATACCTTCCTTAACAATCTGATTCCTTTCATTTCTGAATACCCCTCAAGTCCGAAACCTTGAAACCTGGAACTGGAGTCACACCTCAAATGGCCTGTGAACTCTCTACTGAATGGACTTACAATAAACCAGGAGTCTCTCAGCTATATTACTTACAAGTGTTGATAAATATCTTTGGAGCTTTTCATGCTGGAAGAATTAGTGAGTTATTTTGCAGAGGCAAACCAAATTTATGGGCCAATAAATAACAGGCTAAATAAGTCATAGTCAGAGATCGGCCTACACAGAGAAACCCGACACCTGCGAGAATTCTTGGTGGTAAATGAAACCGAGGGCTGTCACTGAATGCTGTTATCTGTCTGGGTGGGAAAGTGCTCAGTAGAACAGTGATATCCCAGAAAGTAGAAAAAATTGCATTAAAGCCAAGGAAACCTTTGAGTGGATGGCAGATTGTGGACAATAACAGAGTGATAAAATAAACGTTCCCAGGAACCCAAGTCTTCGTAACATCACCCAGCAAGGGCTCTGGGGCTTTGCATCTGGTGTCCTTATATTCCTAGGGCTCTGAGCGTTTGGCTTGCTCAGTGGGCACGCTCAGATATGGGGGCAATCTAGGAGCATGAGAACAGGATTTCAAGATGGAATCTGGCATGTGTGTCCAGTGAAGGATTTTACAAATATTTATAAATGACTCCCAAAGTAAGCACTCCTCCATTGTTCCAGACACCCATGGCTTACACACTGCAGTTAAATTCCGAAAATACCTACAAAGATACTTCAGATTAAGAGGTCAGAATTTCTAACCGATAAGCGCAGATGCAGGAGGTGGGCTGCATATTCTCTCCTCTTCCTTCCTTTCTATTTGGCTGGGCCATGGGTGATAAGAAACGAAAAGTCACTTATCTTAAGAATGTTTGCTTTCAAGCATCATTAATACACAGAATGAGAATGCTAACAGTGAGGAACCTGTGACCGCCTTCTGTAAATAACTGCAAGGGGAGTTTTCTTTTTGTTTTCTACTGGCGATCAGGGCAGATGGGGGGGACAGGAAGTGAGATGCAATGTTCTCACGTGACATGGGCAGGGTCGGATGCCCTGGGTCAGAAGCTCAGACTGCCCCTACTAGCCATAACCCAGGAAGGACTCAACCCTATTCCTCAGTTCTCTCCACTATCATGCGGTGTCGGGAAATGCCACCAAGGTGTGGGAAAGCACTGTGGAATAGTTCCTAGAAATTAGCATCATTTGATATGAGCACCCCAGAACCCAGTGCCTATAACGTGTGCCTCAGCCCCTGGTAATACTCTAACACACAGTAGATAAACAGAGAGCAATTCTTGATTGGATAGTTAACTAAAGGATTTTTCTATTGACACCTCCCTGCCTTGTTTTGTTCTTTTTCTTCTTTTCATGAATGTGTTTGTGCTATGCATATATAAACATGTCCAGGAATACATGTGTATGCGTGCACATATAGTTGTGTTTGCATGTAGAAAGCTGAGGTCAGTATTAGAAATCTTCCTTGATCAATCTTCCATTTTATTCTTTGAAGTAAGATCTTTCAATAAAACCCAGAGTCCATGGATACAGCCAGTCTCATTAGTCATCAAGCTCTGGACAGTTTCCTATCTCTGACTTCCAAGACAAGAATTAAAGCAAAATGCCATGCCCGCCCAGCATTTAAGCAGGTTTTAGGGACCCAGACTGTAGTCTCTTGCTGGTTTTTAGTTGCAAACCCATCTCTCCAGCCCCTTCCTTAGTTTTGTGAGACAATATTTCAAGTAGCTGAAAGTGGCCTCAAACTCACTATGTAGCTGCGGATGACCTTGAACTTCTGGTCCTTCCACCTCTCCCTCCTGAGTGCTGAGATCACAGGCTTGCACCACCACACCAGTTTTTGTGGTGCTACGGACGGAACTCGGGGCTTCTTACATCCCACAGCAGCACTCTGCCAGCTGAACTTCCTCCTCAGCCTCAGAGTAGGGCTTTGTTCAAGGAGGCTGTTTCCCTGCATGTTCAAAGCATGACTTAATTCAACATGGGGCTGACAGACAACTTTCAGAAGTGATTCCAAGGTAAGGCATCTGAATACCTGGGTGAATCAGCCCCAGGCACAACGACAGAGCCATGGGCAGTGCTACCTGTAAAGCACACTGGACTAGAAAACACAAGCAAAGGACTGAACACAAATGCAAGCAAGCTTGGATTAATACATGTGTCATTTTCTTGCTGCAGCCCTGAGCTACTCCTGGCTGATAAGACGTTAACTATTACCACATTTGGGATGAGTCAAGATTAAGTCAAGGTTCTGATCGCACCCCTAATTACTCTCTCACTCAAGTAGCATGTAAGCAACAGGTTAGAACAGTAAAGAAAACAGATTTCAGATGACACAGGCTCACTAATACAACAGTCAGGAGCTGTGAGCTTATTTAATCTCCAGGATGTCTGAGATCACGAGGTATCTGGAATGACTCTTATCCTGTAAAGTCCCAGAGTCATTTAATTTTTCTCTTTCATCCATCTACTTAGCCGTCGTATCATTCACTACAGATATTCATTTCTAGGTCTGGGATAAAGGGACACAAGATAATGGGATGACAAGATGCACAGCTAACATCAAAGAAGTGGAGACAGGTGAGGTTTACTGAGCGAGGAGGGATCGTGGCAGCCTGCTGATAGCATCCTTTGTTCCTTCGTGACAAGAGGACACGTGAGAGTGAGGTGAAGAGAATGAGTGGGAAGAGAGATGGCGGGGTAAGGGTTAAATAATCATGGGCAGTGAAGATGGCAGTTGCCTATAAGCACTTATCTGGGTCCACTAATGTGATGGCTCAGTCAGTAAAGCACTTGCAGCAAGCATGAGACCCTGAGTTCCATCCATATAGAAATCCTGCCTTGAAGGCAAGTCCTTGCTGCTGCACTGCCAGGAAGGTAGAGACAGGCAGGCAGATCAGGGCTCCCTGGCCAGCCAGCCATGTCAAGTCAGTGAGCTCCAGGCCAGTGAAACCCTGTCTCAAAGACTAGGTGGGAGTTAGAGAGACGAGTCAGTAGTTAAAAGCTCTAGCTACTTACTCTTGCAGAGGACCCCTGTTCATGCTCAGCACCTAAGCAGAGCCGCTGTTCCTGAAACTCCAGCTCTACAGAATCCAACATTCTCCTTGTACCAGAGGGTTCATGCCCTCATGTGCACAAACCTCTACACACACACACACACACACACACACACACACACACACACACAATTTTAAAGTAAAGATAAAACTTAAATTTTTTTCTAATGAAACAAGATGTGTGGAACCTGAGGACTACCTGGGGTTGATCTCTGGCCTCCACGTGTACTTCACGCACAGTGCCCCCACTCACACATGTACACACACAAATGAATTATTTGTAGTAGTAGTTCTGTGATCCTCGAGCCCATCCTAGGGTAGATGATACACTGATGTTTATCCGACCTGTGAGGTTACAGGGAATAATGCTAGCATAGCTTTAGCTGTAATATCAGAGGAAATGTAAAACTAAATGTAAAATCAATGCCAACTCATTTTTAAAAAATATTGTTAGCCTTATTTGCTCAAAAACTAAAAGAAGAAAGGAAGGGAGGGAGAGAGGGATGGAAGGAGGGAAGGAGGAAAGAAGGAAGGATGGATGGATGGATATAGGTGAATCACTATGATACACCATCTTCAGAAGCACAGAGTAACTCTGAGGCAAGCTGGCTGAAAATTAAAGAAACAAATCTTTAACTAACACCAATCATTTTTTTAACAAAAGACTTTGGGTGGGGTTGGGAAAGATGGTTTGGTGCTTAAGACCAAATAATCCTCTTGCAGAGGGTCCAAATTAAGTTCCTGGCAAGCAGCTAGAACCATAGTTACCTACAACCAGTTACAGGGGACCCAGCATCCTCTTCAGGCCCCCTTTGACACTTTTGTAATGTCCACATAATGTGCTTATGCTCTCTCTCTCTCTCTCTCTCTCTCTCTCTCTCTCTCTCTCTCTCTT
>JADRCC010255015.1:0-19078 GCA_019843855.1 Hylomyscus alleni | reverse complement strand
AGGAAGGAAGGAAGGAAGGAAGGAAGGAAGGAAGGAAGGAAGGAAGGAAGAAAAGACGAAAGGAAGGAAGGGAGGCAGGCTGGCTAGGATCCAGTCTATGAATTGATCCACTATATTGAAAATATTCACAGACTTCCATGAAAGAAGTCAGAAAATGCAGTTTAGTTGCAAGGTTGGTGTTAGACTCAGATGCCAGGGACTGAGAAGTTAGCAGAAGGTTAAAGGGATAACATTTTTCCTGGACTGGAAAGGTTATAGTTGAGCTCCAGGAGTGTCTAGGCAGGCTCAGCTGGAAGTAACCAAGTGGCTCAAACTAGAGATGGGTAATAAAAATCATAAGAAAAGGGATAAATGATAGCAAAAAACTACATGAGTGAGACCCGAAGAGGAGATTGAGGGAGAGTTGTGCTAGCTCCCATTCCAGGCAGGAGTGAACAAGGACTAGATGGATGTACTCCATTGCAGCTAGGTGTGTGGATTTGGCTATGGGAATTTATTTTCTAATAGCATCTGTTTTCTCACTGATGTAGGAGGCAAGATCATCTTACAATTGAGGAGTGTGCTAATGCTGGAGAAAGAATCAAGAGAAAAGCAATACTTGAAAAACAAACACACAAATAAAACCCTACAATAGAATGCCAGAATGGGGTTTCTTGGTAGAGGTGAGGAATCCCATAGAGGTGTGGGTCAGAACATATTGTGGTACCAGATACCTGGTTGACATTTTGTAGCTAGGCAGTAGAATGGTGAATTCATTTTGTTGAGTTGTCCCAGGTTTGTCTTCTATCTGGATCATTTGAAAAGTCAACAAAATATTGCTCAGGGAGGTTAAGGTAGGGACAAAGATATTGTTAAAAATCCTAAACCCTTTTATTGAATATGTCTTCTTTTTTCCATTCTATATTTTTGATTTCTTCATCAAAGATCAAGTGTCTGTAAGAGTGTGGTTTTATTTCTGGGTCTTAAATGCTATTCCATTGATCAATGTCTCTGTCTCTGTACCAATACTATGCAGTTTTTATCACTATTGCTCTGTAGTAAAGCTTGAGGTCAAGGATGGTGATTCCCCACACAAATTCTTTTTTATTTTTTTTTAAGTATTGTTTTCACTATTCTGGGCTTTTGGCTTTTCTACATTAATTTGAGAATTGCTCTTCCTAGGTCTTTGAAGAATTGTGTTGGGATTTTGATGGGGATTGCACTGAATCTGTAGATTGCCTTTGGTGCAATGACCATTTTTACTATGTTAATTCTGCCAATCCATGAGCGTGGAAGATCTTTCCATTTTCTGAGATCCTCTTTGATTTCTTTCTTGAAAGACTTGAAAATATTGTCATACAGATCTTTCACTTATTTGGTTAGAGTTACCACAAGATATTTTGCAGTCTGTATGTAGAAAAATGAAAATAGATCCATATTTGTCACCTTGCACAAAGCTCAAGTCCAAGTGGATTAAGGACCTCACTATAAAACTAGATATACTAAATCTAACAGAAAAGAAAGTGTGAAAGAACCTTGAACTTATTGGCACAGGGGAAATCTTCCTAAACAGAACTCCAATGGTTCAGGCTCTATGTTCAAGAAATGACAAATGGGACCTCATGAAACTGGAAAGATTCTTTAAGGCAACAGATATAGTCAAAAGGACAAATCAGCAACCTACAGATTGGGAAAAAAAACTTCACTAACCCAACTTGCAATAAAGGGCTAATATCTAAAATATCTAAAGAACTCAAGAATCTAACTACCAAAAGTCAAAAGAACCCAATCAAAAATTGGGACATAAAACTAAACAGAGAATTCACAACAGAGGAATCACAAGTGGCTGAGAAGTACTTAAAGAAATGTTCAAAGTCCTTAGTGATCAGGGAAATACAAATAAAAAAAACCCTGAGATTCTACCTTACAGCAATCAGAATGGCTAAGATCAAAACCTCAGGTGACAGTACATGTTGGTGAGGATATGGAGAAAGATGAACACTCCTCCATTGCTGGTGGGATTGCAAACTGGTGTAACCACTCTGGAAATCAATCTGGAAGTTCCTCTGAAAAGATAGATTTACCTGAAAATTCTGCTATACCAATCTTGGGCATATACCCAAAAGATGGCCTACTATGCCATAGGGGCACGTGGTCTCCTATGGGACACATGGTCCATTATGTTCATAGGGGCCTTGTTTGTGATAGATTGTTAGAAGCTGGAAACAATACAGATGTCCCAGAACAAAAAATGGAAACAGAAAACACAGTTCATTTACACAATGGAGTACTACTCAACTGTTAGGAACGAGGATATCCTGCGTTTTGCAGGCAAATGGATGGGACTATACAATATCGTCCTGTGTGAGGTAACTGAGACCCAAAACAACATGCATGGTATGTACTTATTAATAAATAGGTATTAGACATACAAGTATAGAATACCCAGGATACAGTCCACTGAACTCAAAAAAGTTAACAAGCAGAAGGGCCCAAGTGAGGATTCCTCAATCACACTTGAGAGGGAGAAGAAAGCAATCACAAGAGGGGGAAAAGAGGGAGGTGCCTGGGTGACAAAGAGGAGGGGAAGGGGAAAACATTATTTGGTAAGAAGTAGTGGGTCGGGAAAACAAGAGTGAAGCCTAGAGGACCAGCAGACAGAATGGAAACAGGCAACCTCAGGAAGTAGGATGTATGTTATCCTCCAGAATGTAATAGAGACCTGGGAGGTAAGAGACTCTCAGGACTCAAAGGGAAGGACCTTGGATGAAATGCCCTACACTGGAGAGAGGCAATTTGTAGAGCTCACCTCTAGAAGAAAGACAGGGCATCAATGAGGGATGGAGTTGCTATCTAGCAGTCAAGAATTCTGACCCATAATAGTTCCTGTCTGAAAAAAAACTGCAAGGAAAAAAATGAAAAAGAGCCTGATGAAAAGGAGGTCCAGCAACAGGCCCAAATTGGGATTTAGCTCAAGTGGAGGCTCCAAGGCCTGACACTATTACTGTAGGTTCCAACTATCAGTTGAAAGAGTCAGATGCGGATATTTACCCCCAACCAATGGACAAAAGCTGCTGACCCCTGTGGTTGAATTAGAGAAAAGCTGGAAGAAGCTGAGGAGAAGGGCAAAGCTGTAGGAGGACCAGCAGTCTCAACTAACCTAGGATGCCCAAGATCTCATAGACACTGGACCACCAACCATACAGCATACACCAGCTGATATGTGGTCCACAACACATATACAGCAGAGGACTGCTGAGTCTGAAGTCAGTCAGAGAAGTCAGAGAAGTTGTACCTAATCCTTAAGAGACTGGAGGCCTCAGGGTGTGAAAAGTTCTGAAAGAATGGGGTGTGTGAGGGTTGGTGACATCTTTGTCGAAATGGGGAATAAGGGGAGGTATGGAATGTAGAATAGTCAGAGGTGGACTAGGAATAAAATCTGAATTATAAAAATGATTAAATAAAAGATAAGAAGAAAAAAGAAAAAAATCCTAAACCCTGAAATTGTAGTTGATTTAATTAATGAAGAAAGGATAGGGAGGGTAGTCTCAGAGACAGTACAGATTTAGAACTCTCAGAGTGAAACAAGTTGGATGCAATACTGCTTCTATAGAGAGAATGGTTATACAAATAGTTTTCCTGAGGTTATAAAGATGCAAATCTACTCTCCCCAAGCAACTATCCTCTGCCAATAGCTCTTCAGCTATGTCTGTGTTCAATAGCAAGAGTTTCATAGATTGCAAGGTGAAAGACAGAATTAAACATTTGTGCATATAAATCTACTTTTCTAATTGAAGATAGAGGTATATTCATTATACCAAGCAACCTTTCTGAAATGTAGCTATCAAATCCTTTTATCATATTTCTAAGAATCATTTCTAAGTCTCTATTAATCAGACATAACTTCTCTATTTTTAAGTTTCTGTTGACCATTTTAAGATTCTGTTGATTAGACACTGCTTCTTCAAAACATTTGTGAAAATAGAGCCCATTCTTTGCTTCACAATTGTCACAGACTTATTTATTCACAATTGTCACATTTATATCTGGTTCTCGAGAGAAATGAATCAAGTCACCAGATATCCTGGATTAACGCTCACATCTAAAGGACTGATATAGGCAAAAATAGAAGAGGGTTGTACCCCTCAAAAGTGTATTGAAAAAAAAAAACAAAAATAATATAGGATCATACACAGAGCTTTCAGCTTGGATGATCTTCTCCTTGTCCATGAATGACAAAAGTGGAAGTAAATATTGCTGTGAGTATAAACAGTATAGTGAAATCGAGGTAAGCTTGTAATACACCAATCTAGGTACTAACCACAGAGGCCCCAAAGTGGGAAGGGGTTTCCATGGGCCTGTCAGAGTAGGATGCCATCAGTGCCTCTCCTATGCTGTTCCCTTTAGATGCTGCATGGTCCCTGTAATGCTGTGCTTCCTCCTGTGCTCTGTGTGACATGCCTTTCCCACTGTACTATCTTGTGCATTATTAACGGGGCCGTGTTGGACATAGTTCCTGGCTACTGGCTGTTTTTCCTGTTCACTCATAGGTTTGGCTGGAGTGGTGAAGGGAGGACATTTTGATGATATTGTTGAGAGGCTTCGAAGGGTTTACTTTCTCTCTTTCTATTTCTAATACATGCATGGATGTCAGGCCATGTAAGGACACATGGAGAAAGTGGGCCCTGTTCTTGTCCTCCACTTACCTTTCTGGCAGAATTTCTAAGTGCCTGCATTTTAACCAGCAGGTGGTGTATTTTGTAATGACACTCTGAGCTGACAAGAAATCCACCCCCAATCTCAACCAATTACTTGGTAAAATGACAGTCATCTGTGACAAACTGTGTTACAACTCAAGTTTTACTGGAAGTTTGGAACTGGCCCGAGAGAAAGACAACATCTCTCCAGGTAGCTTGAGGCTAAAATGTAGACTTTGAGGATGTTTGTCTCCATGGACTGGGCAGCAAGAAGGTCAGTCTTCTGAGGAAGTACAGAGGTATAGATGCACCAAGAAAACTGCAGCTAAGTGTCTGGTATGCCTCCTGAATCAAAAAGAAAAGAAGACCACCCTACTGTCTGTAAACTTCCTTGGCCTCTTTTTCCTTACATATTAATTACTCTACATATTAATATCTTAAATAGTTTTTATCACAAAACATGATTCTCTTTTGCTTTATTCAGGAGGCATTAGTTAATTCTTCGTGTTTGCAAACACACAACAAATCTCAAGTATTCTGTCCTTAGTGTTTCCAATATTTACCTGTTGGTGCTTTTTATTCTTCTTTGAGATGCTCAGAATCCCTGGGTGTCAAGAAGGCCATGCATAAATAACTAATCTCAAGTACTTTCTTAGGAAGCTGGGAAGCTGCTGCTGAGGTAGGTCACAATGCCAGTTTGATGCCACTGAAAACATTAAGGCAGCACTGGAAGAATTTTAGAACACAGAGATATTGGAGGTTGATTTGGAATTTCCTCAGTCGCATGAATTCATTTTGGGCACAAAAGAAAATTAAGTTCTTATAAACTGTTTTGTATAGGACGTTCTTGCCCTTTTCTTGGTATGCTTTTTTTTTCCCCCAGAGCTACAAATTGCTGTGTTATTTGAACTTTTCCCAACTCAGAACATGTCGTGAATAGTACCAATTATTCCTCACCAAAATCACAAGAGTTGTAGAGGATTCATAGATGTCCTTACATTTCTAAACAATCTTTTATGCCTTTCCATTTCTATGGTATCCTAGTTTACCTGCACAGAACTAACAGATAACTCTTTGGGAAAATCCTAATAGAGGAAAATCTGAATTTAAAAAGATATAAATAGGAGTGTTTGAATTTGCATGGTTTTGTGGAGGATTCAGATAGCAGCTTCCCCTGGTGCCTTTGCTGTATTGCCTATTTTCTTTACTGATCATTAACAATGTCTTGCACATAATAGCTTCTGAATGGAAATTCTGATAATTGTTTGATGAGCCTCTTGGGAAGGGTAGAATTGTAGAGCTTGGGTCATAGTTTCCTCCTGCTAATTGGAGCTCCATTATAGAGGGAAGGAAAGCCATATCTAGTGGGGAAATGGGATTCAATTTGTAAAATATGTGAATCAGACACAGATTTGCGGAAGCTGCTTGCTACATAAACTAAACTATACATGAATTTTTCATGTCATTTTCCCCAAAGACACAAACAAAGTCTTCCAGGAACAAAGCATTCTACAAAAATGAGGAAGTATATACCCATTCCAAAGTCATGCTGAGAACCAGAATTTTTGCAAAGAATAACTCATTTTATTCTTTGTGTCTCTGTCTCAGTTTCTGTCTCTGTCTCTCCCATTCCCTCTCCCTCTGTGCGTGTGTGCAGGTTCACACGTCATTAAATATATTCATCCATACATGTAGGCCAGAATATAATATTAGCTGTCATTTTCCAGGAACACTCACTTTTTATTTTTAAAGACGAAGTCTGTGTATAGGATTGGAGCTCATCAAATATACTATATTGGCTATACACTGAGTACTCAGATCCTCCTGTGTCCACCTCCCAAGTGCTGGGATTATAAGTAGACATTACATGCCTAGCCTTTAAAAGCAGGTTCTCAAGATTACAAGGCAAGCACTCTACTGACTGAATCCAACCCTCAATTTTTCATTTTCTGATTATAGGATCATTCAGGGAAGAGGTCACATTTTGCAAAACTGAGGCCTTGACCAGCATGGGAAGTCTTTGATTCCTTCCTCCCGGGTGTCTGCATTAGGATGGTCTTTTGGTTGTAAAGAGCAGTTTCACAAGGGGGCGGAGTTGTCAAGAAAGAATTGTTTATGAGGAAAGAAAGCTACTTCCTGGACTTCAGTTGTAAGAATACCGTTAATCACAGTCAGTGTTGATCCAGAAGATGAGAGTGGCAAGAATTCAGGCAAGGCTTAACTCTTCACACTTATTTTGTCTTTTTCTTCAGGTGTAGATTTACCAAGATATATATGCATATTGTTGGTCATCAAGATGAAGGAGAACACTGAAAACCCAAGAAGCAGGACAGTGTTTACATGAATCAACATGAAACCCTAAGAAAATGTGTCTTGAGACAACCACCAAGTTCTAAGAACTGTACATGACAAGAGCTACCGGTACACAAATTGGATTCAATATGAATTCCCCAAGTACCCTTGTATGTATCTCCTGTAGTAATTACAAGAAACTAAAATAAAAGGCAACTTTATAGCAGTGTATCCCCCCAGTGTGTGTATGTATGTGTGTACATGTATGTGTGTGTGTATGTGTTTGTGTATAAATAATAAGAGAGATAGAACTTGAAGCTGGGAAGGATGGCATGGGCTTCTACTCTCAGCTACGTGGAAGACAGAGGCAGATCGATATTATATTTGAGGCCAGTCTGGTATAGGGGTTCCCTGTATTTAAATAAAGAAAAGGCATCAGACTATAGTTCAGTGGTGAAGCACTTGTCCAACATGCACAGGACCCTGGACACTCCTCAACACTGGAAAAGAAATCTTTGGGAGTTTTATCATGGGGCTAGCCACATAGGTAGCTGTGGTATAAAATGTGACATGGGAAAAATAACAGGCACAAGTGTTAAGCAGTGAATGATCACCTTTTAAGTGTGATAACAACAAATATACAGACAAACTTCTGAGTGACAGAACTAAGAAGAGAAGAATGGGATGCTATGATTGACAGCCCTAGGTAGCTTATGTTTTAGATGAGACATCAAGGAGATCCTTTAAAATGAGTCATGATTTTGTGATGTAACATGGAAAGCTCAATTTAGACAGAAGAAAGAGCAAGTACATTGATCAAAAGATAGAGTGCCTCTGAAGTAGGTATGACAAGTGCTGGAAGTGAGACAAAGTAAGACATGAAAGTAGAGGGCCAAACAGGAGTCAAGAATACAGTAGGACTTTGTGTGCTGTGGTCAGAACTTGAATTTTAAGAGCAATTGGTGGTATTAAAATTTTTGTCAGAATTGGCCTTACTGACAGATAGAAAAGTCTATTTGGCTTTGACATGGAGGATGTGAGTTGAGGGAGACAATGGAAGACCAACGTGTTGGGTTCTATCATCTACAGTAAATGTAATGGTCCCTGGAATCTGAGTGGCAGAACATGAGACAGGTGCTACTGTGAAGTTATTTCCCAATGGAAATATCTTCTCCTGAGTAGGGAAAGAAGCTAATCAATCTCAGGAAGCAAATGAAACATACAAGTCTCAGAAAGTAAAGTTACAGGGTTTAGGAAACTCATGCAATATATAAGATTCACAAGATTTTCCCCAACCCCTGTCCAAGGATTGTATAATCAATAACAATTGCTAGAGAGAAGAGACTCTGATTGACTTATCTATTTATGGGCTGTGCCAGGATCTCCAGGTATGCAGCTGTCATGAGTTGTAACCTAGGTTGGGGTAGGGTTTTCAGTGATTCTTTTCCCTTTGAGTTACCAGTAACTCCTACCTGTGCTGCAAGCAAATACTATACGCTAGGATCATCTAGATGGATCTGGATGGAGGCAAATTTTTGCTCTTTGGGAAGCTCTCAATCTGTGGTAGATAGATGTCTCAAATCTTCCCAGTAAAAGTCCCACCAGTACTCATAACCAGCCTATGTGTTAAAGGATTGATCAGTATGGCTTACAAAAGATAATTTATGATTTTATTCATTAGATCGTAGTTCAGTAACTACTGAACTGTGGAAAAATAAGGGGGATACTGATGTTTGTACTAGATGTAATGAGGGGAAGAGTGAGAGCTACATATATTTCTCCTGAGAGGTTGAGCTGTCTCCAACATGCCAGTGGAGGAAGAGGAAGTTCAAGGAAGACCACAGTGGGTTTGGGACTTTAATGCCCATATAACCATACCATGGGCCATGCATAAATCTTTAAAATTCACCAGTTATATTAAGCAGATAAAAAATGAAAACATGTAAAGCGAGCGTTAAAATATATTTGATAGTTTATCGTATTTCCAAATACTTTCATTTCAGCATGGAGTCAATATGAAATTGCTAGTGAAAGCAGTGAGAATACATCTTCTGGTATTTTGTTTTCAAATTCTGGCATTGTTTCTCTCTTTTAGTCCATCTCAGTTCAGCCTCTCTGTGCTCATGTACCTTGGTACTGTCATATGAGAAGTGGAATTCAGGAAAAAGTGAGATTTAGACAGTTAGATTTGTGGCTTTTTATTATATATAGTACTTGGAAGGGTTGGAGGTGGCTCAGTGGTTAAGAGGGCTTCCTGTTTTTCTTATACTCATGTTGAGCAGGTTACAACTCTCTGTATTTCTAGCTCCAGGGAATCATGCAGCAGTGGAGTACACCATGGCTGCGGCCATGAGTGCTGAGCCTGACAGGCATACTACAGGCCACTTTGGGTACTGCTGACAGGATGAGATGCAGATGCAAAGGCTAATAAGTCTTGTTGAAGATGCTGAAGAGATACCGAGAAGAGGGTGAATATGGCATATTTTTTACACTTGAACTTCTCTGCATATATCTGAAATGTGTGTGTGTGTGTGTGTGTGTGTGTGTGTGTGTGTGTGTTTGTGTGTACCTCAGGTATATGTGTGTTTCTGGGTGTTAGTGCATTTGAATATAGCATAGATATTCAGTGTCCTTAGGAACTAACAAATATATCATTTTTTATTTTTATTTTTAATTATTTATAATTTTTGTTTTTATTTTTAAAACAGGACCTCTCATTTACATTTCAATGATTATGCTTGCTTAGATGTCAAGAGAGCCCAATTGATTTTTCAGTCTCTACCTCCCCAACACTGGGATGAAAAGTGCATGCTCCCAATCCTAGCTTTATACTGTAGGGTGCAGGGAACCAAGCTCAGTCCCTCATGCTTTTGCAGCAAACACTTTATTGAACAAGTTATCTCCCCAGTTACCTAAGCCTCAGCCTTGACACCATAGCAATAGGCTGCATAATGTTCCACCTTTTGCTTACTTATTTATTTCTTCATTTATTTATTTATTTGGCTTCCTCTATGCTACCTATTGCTTGTACTGTGTTTTTATATGAAAGGAACCTCACCCCTACTATAGTCAAGCATCCAGTGTAGCTAGGATAAGACAAATGTTAGGAAAAAACCTACTATTTAAATAAATATTTCATTTAGAACTGAACTTCCATAGAAAGAAATTCCTGGAACAACCCATTGTATGTACATGCTTTTACATGGTGGCTGGAAAGCACTGGCTTTCCCAGCACATTAGCAAGTTTTGTCTTGGAAACCAAAATTGCTGAGGTGTAGTCTACCCAATGATTTTTGTATATGTGAGAAGATCTCTGGAACTGAGGACTGTTAAGTGGTTTTAAGTAGCCTAAATACCACCTTCTTATAGTAGACACTTAATTGAAAAGCATGTGGTTCAGATGATGTGTCACCATCTAGGTAAATCCCTGGATCAGACACACTGTCTTATCCTCCTGACTTTTCTTTTTCAAGCAGTAAAAAAGAAAAATACGTCTCCCTTTTGGGATCACACAAGACCTAACCAGCAAGCAGGCATTGAAATATACTAATGCCAAATAAACATGGTATTTCCATTGTTGAAACAGCTCCATATGAAGAATAGAGTGTGACCCTGTGATTTCCTAGATGAAAACCTTACTGCGAAGCCCTCCTTATAAAGGATCTATAGCTCATAGATCCAGGCAAGAATTTATATGTGGAGGGTTTCCCCAATAACATGCATAGGTATTCCTCGCATAGTTCCTGGCAATGCAGCTAGATACCAAGGGCAACCAAGGACTGTCACCAGCTCTAGAAGCCAGTACAGACAGGGACAATCTTCCATCACAGTGACCAGAACAAATTAATCCAACAAATATCCAAAGTCTCCTATGACACTGTTATGCCTGTTATGGCAGCACTAGCTAATAGAGATATTAATTGACTTATTCTCATGGGACATCTATGACTTCTTTAGACCACAAATCTTTCAGGAATTGTACTGCCAGGGCTCCTGCCTTCGCTGACAAGAACTCTGATCTTAGTGATAGTTATCTCTTGCATGACCCATCCATCTGAGCTTCTCTATGGCATCATGGTCCTTGTGTTTGTGTGTGACTCTGAGTTCTCATGTGCTTGCTTTCCTCACTTAAAGTCTCATTCTCTAGAATTCTACTGTTGGCCCTATCCACCCCTCTTATACCATTTATGCCTATTCTTCTGTGTGCTAAGCACATTTCTCACACTTCCCCTATACTGTACACTTACCAGTCACAGTGTTCCCTCTGTGTATGCAGGTTCACATGAGTATGCATACAATCTATAACTGTGGCACTGACACTTCATAACTGGTCATGTACAGTTCTAGGACATGCACTAACTTTTTTATTTTCTACAAAATCTGTCTGTTCTTATTCCCACTGAAAACTGAGAGGCTCTAAAATTGATTGATACAAATGTTGTGCTGCTGATGGAGCACTTATTGAGTTTGCAACAAGCCAGGGATTCCATCCCAGAACTGCTTGAACAGGGCAACGTGGAAAGTGACTTTAATTTCTGTAATCTAGAAGTGGGTACAGAAGAAGCAGGAGTTCAAAGTCCACTCAAGTTACATAAAATTTGAAGCCAACCTGGGATACATGAAATTTTGCCTATTTAAAGTAAAAGACAACATGCCACTGCTTCCCCCAATAGTTTGTAGAAATGTTCTTGGATTGACTTGCAAAGATTCTAGATGTAGGACAGTAGCTAGGCTTCATGTGAGTTATTAGGAGAGAGAGAGAGAGAGAGAGAGAGAGAGAGAGAGAGAGAGAGAGAGACAGAGACAGAGACAGAGAGACAGAGAGACAGAGAGAGACAGAGAGACAGAGACAGAGAGAGACAGAGAGAGACAGAGAGAGACAGACAGAAAGACAGACAGAAAGACAGAAAGACAGAAAGACAGATACAGAGAAACAGAAACACAGAGGATGAATTGCAGACATGGAACCTATTGAACAAAGACAAAGAGAGCTCAGCAATTTTAGTTCTTGCTTGAGAATGAACATCCGTGTAGAATTTTAAGTAGGAAGAAAACTGTGAGGTGGGGATGGGGGAAGACTGTCCTTCATATTAGCTTTTCTTCCAAGATGCTTGGTGCTAGATTTGGGGTACAGTTGGTGAAATAGTGTTCAGTAGTTATAAAACTGTAGCAAACTTCCTTTCCTTGGTGTGGAGAAATCAATTCTTCATTTTCATTAGCTATGCAAATCCAAACTTGCATTTTGCTGCTGATTTAGCAACACATATTTATTGTCCTTTCGATTTGACTTTCTGATATTTTTTAATTTGGTAAGATTTAATTTGTAAATGTACTATACTCTGTATTAGGCATAGAGGAGACATTGGTGACTAAGACTTTACACTTTCTTCTGCCTTTTGGCTTCCTAATACAATGAAGGATGCAGGTACAGCATCAAGAGCTGGATTTAGGCTAAGACAGCTGGGTTAAAAATGGGGCATAGCCATAGTTCAAATGCATATAAAGAAATAGTTTTTCTCTTCCAAACTAGAAAATAGAATTTAATTGCTTTCTGCCTCAGACCACCCAAGTCGGTTATGGGCGTCCCTGGGATGAGGGTCCTTGAAGGCTAGGTGGATAAGGATTCAGTGATGACAAACAGAAACAAACACAGAGACAGTATCTGAATGTATTTTGCAGCCCTCAAGCAAGGGTTTTTATATATAAAAAACAAGTATTACATCTCTGAAAAGATTTATTCAGTGAAACAATCATGAATAGAACAGATAACATCATTTGGCACAGTAAAGCACAAAAATCATCCAAGTAGTACAACTCTAAAAAGATGTATTCAGTAAAGCAATCACACATAGAAAAGGTAACATCATTGTTATTTGACACAATAAGAATCATTCAAGTATTACAACGTTGAAAGGGTGTATTCAGTGGGGCAGTCATCCAAGGCTAATGGCATATTTCCAAGAGCAGGTTAATAAATTTTTATGGTCAGTTATTATTTAACATCTAGTGCCTGATTTTTTGTAAATCTTCAAAACATGAATTTAAACTATTTTCATTCTTTTTATGTAAGGCTCTCTTTACCACATACCAAAGCCCACTTCCAATGACACATGTGCAACCACGTGAAATTTTATTGTTGGGAAAGTTTGTATCTATCATAATACTATTATGCAATTTTATAAATGATTTTTGAAGTACAGTGCTGGTTTTCCCAGAGATAAGGTCATGTTAGTGAGGCCATCTCAGGGGATGGTTTCCTACCCATTTTTCTAGCTTAGAATCTTAGCCTAGGCTATCAGGAACATGTAATAATAAAAGGAATAAAAGAAAATAAAACAGATAAAATGCCATGAGAACTATTGCTCAATATTTTGTTCTGGGCAAGCTTTACACAACCTGTTCTAGGAGACCTCCTTCTTTCGAATGTTTTGCCACAATCTGTGGACTTGTCACACAGATTCTACTGGGATTGGTGTGGCAACTTTCTACTGTGCGTTCTCTTTCCATTTGTTTTCTCTCTCTCTCTTTCTCTCTCTCTCTCTCTCTCTCTCTCTCTCTCTCTCTCTCTCTCTATCTATCTATCTCTGTGTGTATGTGTGTATATTTATGTGTTTGTGTGCTTTGCCTGGCATATGTGTGCATCACATGGTATGCATGTGGATGTCAGAGTTACAGCCTACAATTATAAACTCTCTCCTTTAACTACGTGTTCAGTTTACTAGGCTTGACAGCAATTGCCCTTACATCCTGAGTCACCTCACTGGCTGAGGAACACCTTTTTAGAGACTGTATACCCAGAGTAATGTCTACTACTATCTATGTGTTATAGATACAGATCTACTTCTACAATAGTGACAGAAGAAACTCAGAATCAGAGCACACCTCTGGAACTGACAACTGGAGTTTTGTCTCTCTGGATATTTTGTTATGTGTAGCAACACATTAGACTGAAACCTCACGCATTGGAAACATGGTTTCCTTCTGCTGAACACATCCTGACTGATGCTACTTTGCACCACACTTTAGGTTCTGTGACTGCAGGGGTCTCAAGCATCATGTTTATTCTTGATGGCCTGTGGTCTAGAATAGTTCCCAGCATACACTCAGACACACACACACACACACACACACACACACACACACACACCTACACCTATTTCTATCTGTCTATCTATTTTAGGGAGGGAGAATGAGAAAGCAGTGGTGGGGGAATCAATGTTAAGTTATAAAATAATTAAGTTATAAGATATTATATATAAATATGTACTAATTTGTAAACAGTAATAACAAAGTGGCTACAACTATGTTTATTAGTAGAATGATGTAATTCCGTATTGACCCAATGTCCTAGATAATGGCTCTCCAGCAAAAGTGTGCTGTATTCTATCTCTACTACTACTACTACTACTAACAGAATTCTCCAGTTCTGTAAAAATTCACATTCATTCTGTGCTTTCCTTATGAATTATTTCTAAGAAAGTTGTTCCTGAATAGAAATCATGAATAACACCAGTCTTTAATGTACATGTATAAAAAATATAGAACATTTTCTGTGTAGTACTGTGACAGAAGACTATGATTGTGGGGTGGTGTCAAGATGAACATATAAAAGAAAAGCTGGAGAACACTGACTATGAAATAGCAAAGACAGGATTCACAGGAAAAGTCCACACTCTCCAAACACCAGCAAAGGAAATGACCATAAAGGATCATTACTCTCTTGGCTGAGCATCACTGCGCTTTTAACCTTTTCTGGCTCTCTGCCCCACTTCTCAGGAGTGCACCTCCATCCTTTGTAATAAATGATGTCCAGTTCTATCACTATCTATTAGCCCTTCATGGAATACTTTGTTCCAGGATGCTATAGCCAGAAATTCTTCGCAGGTGCTCTCTGGGTTCGGATCAACACCTGAAACAGTACTGTGATTACCCCTTGGTCCTCATGTATGGAAGGCAATTTCCAAGTTGGATAACCTCTACCCTATATATAAAAATATATGAAAAGCTCTCTAATATATCGACATACTATAATGAAACTCAGTTTATAAATTATGCACAATAAGAGATTAACAATAACTAACAATGAATAGACAGGTTTAACAATATCATCTGATAATATTTCTGTGAATGTGGTTCTCTGTGGATTTTTGATGCAGTCCTCTGTGTAAAAATCAATTAATATTTTTTCTCATCCACTGCACTCATTTGCAAAAGTAGAATGACATTTTCGGGAAAATTGGGAAATGTGCTTATGGGCTAGTTGTCACCTGGCCAGTATGACTACAGTGCAAGCATACTCTTATGTTTTCTAGCAGTCATTTCATAAAATTTAAAACAAATCAATGGAAGTAAATTTATTACTAGTGTTTAAACAACCATAAATAATGTTTATGATTACCACATCTGAAGCATATTATTTCCCAAGAAATGAATTCTTAGGGCCCACAAGCACTCTGACCCTGATGTTACTAGAGTTAAGGATCAGAAACTTGTCCCTGGTTCTAGCAAGGGAGATTTAGTCACTCATGTTCAATAGGCCAATTACATATCCAAGTGTGGGGAAACGGAGAAATAAAAGATAATTCAATTTGGCAACACTGAGAAGAGAAACAAATAAGAAAGGCTACTAATCCTCAGGTCCATCTCCAGGTCCTGACATTGACTTATTAGGTTTAAATAGAAAGTTAGAGGTATGCCCTATTAAGCACTCATGGTCCCACCCATCATTGACCCATAGCTGCCTTGGACTCCAGTCAGTCCTGCAGGGTAGTTATACATCTTGTTAGAACTGTGTAAAACATTTTCCCATTAAATAAGATGCCCTCTGGCTGAAGCTAGGCTTCATCATTTACTTTTATTTCCCACAGCAGGAGATTCCTGGGGAAATCCCAGTCCAGGGGAGTCATTGTACCAGTTGTTAATAGTCAAGTGGGTTTGTATGGTGTCTATCTTTAGAATATATTCCATACAAATGGAGATATGTTTAATATGTAATATGTAAGATATGAAAACTGAAACACATGATCACACACCTCTTCAGTGCAGTTACACTAGTAGTGTGCTGTTTAATACACTGTCTGGGCCTGTCTTATTTCATCTGAGAACAGGCCTGAGGTGCACAGCTACTTGAGGTTTCCTAATAAATCTTCAGGTAGGAATTAGTTACTGATAGTCCCTCAGACAACTTCAAGCTAGATCTATCAACTAGCCCTGCTCTCACCACCCTCCAGTTTTCGTTTTCTTTTTTTTTTTTTGGCTGGAGAACTTTAATTTTTCAAGGGTCAGAAAATATGGGAAGTTCAGCCAGATTTTTCCATTCATTCTTCTGTACATCTGAAGAAAGAAGAAGAGATAGAATATGTAGGTATGATAACAAAGCCACCCTCAGCAGAAAAATTTCTATCTTAGTAGTCAAAAAACCCACATTCTTTCCATCTCCAAAGGAGAAAGCACCCTCTCTTGAAACATACATTTTACAGACAGTTTCATGCATTCTCAGCCATTCTTGAACTTACTATGAAGATGAAAGTGACCTGGAACTTCTGATATACCTGCTCTACCTCTCTCATGTTGGCATGGTAAATATGCACCAATAGGTCAGGTTTATATGGAGAGAACCATGGGCTTCATGCATGCTAGGAGGGCACACTACCAACTGAGGTATAGCCTGCCTGTTCTACTTGGTATTAATAATGAGGACTTCTGCTCCCTGTTGGCAAGATTGTCTTCACTTGTTAATTCTTGTTCATGCTGCTAGGTGCTATGAAGATGTGCTATGAAGGATGCATTGCTGTCCCTTGAGGGTGACCCCTAATCTCTTCAGTGTAGGGTGGAACTTCTCTGCTTTGCAGAGCCCTACCAAAAATAGTCAAAAGCAAAATTAGCTTGAGCTATACTGAGTCAATTCATTTCTTTTTAATAGAGTGACTCTAACATAGTAGTTTAGCAGTTGACAGCAATTTCCAATAATAGCTAGAATAATAATTCATAATTAATAGAGGTTATAATAAAGTACTCTTTTCAAACTAGATAGAATGTTTATCATTCCCTCTACCTTTACTTTTATTCCTACTGCTCCATTTGAAATATTATTGATTTCGTTTCTTTCTCCTGTAAAAGAATGAAAAGAACTATTTCACCTCTCAGTAAAAATAAATACAGTTTTTTTCCAGCCGGCTCACCAGCAGTTCACCATTGATTTAACACAAAAGCCAATTAAAAGCCAATCACCCTCATTTCCTAATTCCAAGTAGCTATGATTTAAATTGAGTTGCTTCAAGAAAGGCTGCTGGTGAACTGAGTTATTCTTAGTTGCTGCTTCTGTGGAAGCTAAGCAACCTCCTGAGGGCAAGTTTCAGAAAGACATGTGTAAGGATTCCTGTTATCCCACTAGACAGTGCTTTGCCCACATTGATTTGTTGAGGTCTTAGAGAGGTGGAAGCCCTAGCAGTGAAAGGGTATATTCTTAAGGCATGCACTGGCATTGAACCTTCCAAGGTGACCCTAGCTAGAGGTCAAAGGGCATATTTTGGATGGCACAGCATTAAGGTGGCATGGAAAATTTCTGTAACAGTTAATGTAAGTCTAATTTCTATGACAGTCAAGAGATACTAAAGACAGTGTCTGGATATTCCTTTTCAACTTTAATGAAAATAATTTGTGAAAACTATTTTCAGCTATCCATGCTCACGGCCTCTTCTGTTTGTGCTGCCAGCACTCATTTCCTTAATCATCTTTACAGCAGGAGCAACTTAACCTGTAAATCAAACGAAGCCATGTGTTTAAGTGCAAGGGAGGCAAGTGCTTTGGTGTACCTGTGGCTCTAGAATCTGAGAGCAGAGGATTCCTGGCTCTCCTCCCTTCCTCCATACACACCTTATTTTATTTTATTTTATTTTTTGAAGAAAACAAGGAATGGTACTGTATGGTCAAGAATTAAGATATTTTAAAGACTCCTTCTGTTACTCCCTTTAGATATCAGATAATTGAAATAATAGCCCCCAAGAATTAGGGCTTTTGCTAGGAATCTGAGGAGAAATTATCTGAAAACTTGATGCTAGTCTGAATGACAGCTTGTCTTACAGAAACAAATTTCACACAGCTTTGATAACTCTCAGAAATCTAGAGAATGAGAGTGAGTGGTACCACTATGGTCTCCTTTTCAACCTTCATGCCATTGCATGAAAAATGAGGAAATGACTGCTCTTAGGTATGATTAAGAAGAAATTTTTCTGGTAGATACGAGGGACAAAACGCTGTGCCTATCTCTGCTTCTTTTACTTAGATTCTTTTACTTAGACTAAATTTTGAGTGAATTGGACTTCTCCCAGAAGCATACCCTTATGTTAGAAGTGCTCTCACCCTGGAGGAGATGTAAGGGATGGTATAACATGAGAGATAAAACATAAGTACATTAGGCTCAAAGATTTTGTAGCTCAACTTGGCCTTCTCTCTTCCTAAAGAACCTGACTTTCCTTCCTAAAACAGGTGAGGAGCATCAACCTCCCAAGTTAGAGAATGATAGCAAGAGAAGGAGTGGGTATACTGTAAGAGCCAGAGCTGAGGAGCCCTTAGCATAACTAACCTGCCCTGCTAGAAATCTCTTTCATATTATGATTTTTTTTTTCTCAAGGAGAATTGCTCTCCCACCACCAATGGATAGCTTGGTGAAAGATGTTACTCTTCTCCTTCCTTGCCTCTCTCTTTACTTTGCATTGAGTAAATCTTCATTTCCTTTTGGAAGACTTTCCAGGTATCTTAATTATAACATATATCTCCTATGACGTGTGCTCTTCTAGGTCATAGGACCTTTCATTATCAAGGATGCCCACAGAAGTTGTTCCATTGTCTGTTCCCTCTACTCTTGCTGTGCTACAAAACTTCCTTTTATTCAAATGCCATGAGGACCTTTCTCATCACATTCTAAGTCAAACCAATGGCTTTTTATTGCTTTGAAGACTGAGGACTACTTATTTAGTGTATCTATCAAGGCCTTTGTGCACGTTCTCTGTCTCTCTGTGTCTCTGTCTGCCTGTCTCTTCTCTGTGTCTGTGTCTGTCCTCCCTCTCTCTCTCTCTCTCTCTCTCTCTCTCTCTCTCTCTCTCTCTCTC
>JADRCC010255012.1:0-11261 GCA_019843855.1 Hylomyscus alleni | reverse complement strand
GTACTTTGTGTATTCTGATCTTCTGGGCTAATATCCACTTATCAGAGAGTGCATACCATGTGAGTTCTTTTGTCATTGGGTTACCTCGCTTAGGATGACATTCTCCAGATCCATCCATTTCCCCAGGAATTTCATAAATTCATTGTTTTTAATAGCTGAGTAGTACTCTATTGTGTAAATGTATCACATTTTCTGTATCCATTCCTCTGTTGAGGGATATCTAGACTGTTTCCAGTTTCTGGCTATAAATAGAAATGGAAATAGAAATAGAAATAAGACTTCTATGAACATAGTGGAGCATGTGTCCTTCTTACATGTTGGAGCATCTTCTGGGTATATGCCCAGGAGTCGTATAGCTGGGTCCTCTGGTAGTACTATGTCCAATCTCCTGAGGAACTGCCAAACTGATTTCCAGAGTAGTTGTACCAGCTTGCAATCCCACCAGCAATGAAGGAGTATTCCTTTCTGCACAACCTCTCCAGCATCTGCTGTCACATGAGTTTTTTATCCTAGCCAATCTGACTGGTGTGAGGTGGAATCTCAGGGTTGTTTTGATTTGCAATTACCTGATGACTAAGGATGTTGAACATTTCATTAGGTGCTTCTCAGTCATTTGGTATTTCTCAGCTGAGAATTCTTTGTTTAGCTCTGTACCCCGTTTTTAATAGAGTTACTTGGTTTTCTGGAGTTTAACTTCTTGAGTTCTTTGTATACATTGGATATTAGCTCTCTATCAGATATAAGATTGGAAAATATCTTTTCCCAATTTGTTGGTTGCCATTTTGTCCTATTGACAGTGTCTTTTGTCTTACAGAAGCTTTGCAACTTTATGAGGCCCCATTTGTCAATTCTTGATCTTAGAGCATAAGCTATTGGTGTTCTGTTCAGGAAATTTTCCCCTGTGCCTATGTGCTCGAGGCTCTTCCCCACTTTCTTTTCTATTAGTTTCAGTGTATCTGGTTTTATGTGGAGGTCCCTCATCCACTTGGACTTGAGCTTTGTACAAGGAGATAGGAATGGATCGATTTGCATTCTTCTACATGTTAACCACCAGTTGAACCAGCACCATCTGTTGAAAATGCTGTTTTTTCCACTGGATGGTTTTAGCTCCTTTGTCAAAGATCAAGTGGCCACAGATTTATGGGTTCATTTCTGGGTCTTCAATTCTATTCCATTGACCTACCTGCCTGTCACTGTACCAATACCATGCAATTTTTATCACAATTGCTTAAGGTCCAGGATGATGATTCCACCAGAGGTTCCTTTATTGTTGAGAATAGTTTTGGCTATCCTGGGTTTTTTGTTGTTCCAGATGAATTTGCAAATTGCTCTTTCTAAGTCTGTGAAGAATTGAGTTGGAATTTTGATGGGGATTGCATTGAATCTGTAGATTACAGCCTCCATTCTTAAGTCATGAAACCCGGTAGCATTGTGCTCTGAACAGAACTGAGGTCTCAGAGGAGCCATTGCTCAGTCAAGCGAACTGCGGCCTTGGGCACCCATACTGAGATGATGTCTGCAGTCTCAGCAGCTCTTGCACATCCACACTATCAATCCTTAGACTGCCAAGTGACAATAGCACTAGGATTTAAAAAACTTGCTAAAGTGTCCCCTGTTATTCTGCCTTCAAGAAACCAATGCTTTTTTTTTTTTCTTCACCGTTGGCTAATTTTACATCATCTTGACCCAAGCTAGAGTCATCTAAGAAGACAAAACCTCAATCGAGAAAATGCTCCCATCAAGTTGTCCAATGGGAAAGCATGGTAGGCATTTTCTCGATTGATGATTGATGTGGAAGCACCCAGTCCATTATGAGTGGTGCCACCCCTGGCTGGTAGTCCCAAGCATTATAAGAATGCAGGCTGTGCAAGCCATGGAGAACAGCCCAGTAAGCCGCACTCCTCAGTTGCCTGCCTCTACATCTATTCCAGATTCCTGCCTTAAATTTCTGTCCTAGGTTCCCTGGATGATGGGTTAGAAGGAGTGAGATGGGATAAACCCTTTCCTCCCCAAGCTGTTTTTTCATGTGAGAACTTACTACATAAGCAGTGGCTGTGCTTCTTCAAGTCCTTCTGAAATCCTCCTCTTTCACGTCTCTCTAGAGCTGGGTGGAAATTTTCTCTGAGAGAATGTCTACAGGCTAAAACCAGTATGGTTTTCTGACTTGATTTGGAAGTGAGTTGTATTGTGCTTCCTGGTGCTCACACACTGACTGAAAATGGAAAGGAAAAAGTGCCCTATGGAAGATGCTAAGGAATTTAATAGTCATGTAGGTATTAGATAGGAGGAAAAAGAGGACAGGTGAGAAGGAGGGGTGAGAAAAGGAGGAGAGGAGAAAGAAGAGGAATAGAGAGGCAGAGAAAGGATGAGGGGATTTGAAGGTGAATAGGAAGCAAGTGGGTGTGTTCTCTGTTATTTGGAAATGATCATGACATACTGAAAGACACTATGAGAAGCAAGCTAGAGGACCAAACCCATAGGTAGCAAGTGCATTGGCTCATTGCCCATGACTCCAAAAGAAGGCTGACAGCTATTTATAGGAAAGACACTAATTTCGAACTTAGATTTTTATTCTCTTTAGTAGCAGAAGATTGTTAAACCATAAAAATGTGTCATTCTTTGTGTGGGTCTGGCTTATGTGGTAGGTTGAGTGGGACTGTTCCCCATGGGCTTGTGTATTTGCATGCTTAATCTCTAGTCGCTGAGCTGCCTCGGGAGGATTGGGACGTGAGATGTTATTGGAGTATGTGTAGCACTTTGGGGGGGTCAGGTTTGAGGTTTGTTTGTTTATTTATTTATTCACTTTATATCTCATTTACTGCCCATTCCCTCAGTCACCCCCTCTAACCATCCTTCCCTACATCCCCAAGCCCAGTCTCTCCTTCTCTTTCACTGCCTATGGATCAAGATATAGCTCTCAGCACCACATCTGTGATGTGTGCTGCCATTCTCCCACCATGATGATAATGGACTACTCTCTGAAACCAAAATCCAACCCCAGTGAAATGCTTGGCTTGTTTGTTTGTTTGTTTTTTTTAAAGAGTTGCTGAAGTCATCATGCATCTTCACAACAATGGAATAGTGACCAAGACAGTTTATATGTGGGTACTTAGGAGCCACACAAATCTATGTAGTCATCTGAAGACCAGAGGGCACTATTAGGTATCTTCATCCTTTGCTTTCTATCTATTATATCTAGCACAAGGCCATTTATTCATCCTGGATCCCACCAATTCAGCTAGGCTGGCCAGCTGGCCAGTGAACTCCAGAGATCCTCCTGTCTCTGGGTTACAACCTCTGCACTGGGTTACAAATGTGCACCATGCTGTTTCATATGGGCGCTGGGAATCTCTACTCAATGCTTAATGCTTGCACAAACACTGTACTCACTGAGCCATTGTCCCAGTCCCATTGTTACATAAAAACTAAACTAGAAAGCACTATTCTGCCATACTGAGATAGAGCCTCATTTTCTCGGGATGTGTGCATTTTGTGGTTCAAATCTCATCAACAGTGAATCCGTTACCTACAAAGTGCCTACTTCCTCTATTGTGAGCCTGACAAAGGACAGAATGAATGACTTGTAGGATTGAATACATGATAAAACAGTATCACATGACACTAAACGTAGATAATATTTGTTGTGTCAGACTGCTTTACTACATCAGTGTGTGAATGTGCATGTTGCATGTGTGTGCATGTATGCGTATGTGTGTATGTGCATGTATGCGTATGTGTGTATGTGCATGTTTGTGTATATTGTGTGCGTGCATCTGTGGGTGGAGGTATATGTGTGTGTGAACGTGACACATTGTAGATGTGGAGGTCAGGGGAAAACTAGCAGGAGTCAGTTCTTTTGCTTAAACATGTGCAACCTTAGAATTGAACTAAGGTCCTCCGGCTTGGCAGCAAGTGCCTTGACCTGCAGAGCTGTTTTCCCACCCCAACAGAAGGGAGTCTATTATAAATCCTTAACTGAGGGCAGGAGAGTGGTATCTGGAAGAAGAAAACTAAACCCATGAAGAGCTGAATGGGAAGGGTCGTGAGAGTTGGAGAGGGGACTTAGATAGTGTGGATCTTAGCCATGCATTCCCTTAGAGCAGCCATGGTGCAGGTCTAATCATGGTCTAATATTGATTTCTTTCAATGTGGCTGGGAACCCACTTTTCAGATTCTGTAACAGAATGCCCTTACCTGAACTCATTAAATGTTATTTGAATTCTGACTATATTTGATATTCATGACTTTTATTGATGTTTGAAATGCAGAAAGGGTAATGTTCAACTTCTGTGTAAACTTTCTAAAACCTACAATGGTAGGAGAATGGAAAAATACTTTTAATAGAACACCCAAATAGAATTTAGAACAAAATGTCTCAAGTCTATTTTAGAGGTGGCTAAAACCTGTGTCCACCCACATTCATCAAATTTGGACCCTGTGTGCATTTTTCCGCTCATAGGAATTTGGTGAGATATTGGAAAAAAAGTAACTGAGACACTGAGTTATGAAGTCATTAGTCCAATGAGCCCTGTATAATAACAAAACAAGTTCTTATCATCAATCACAAGACTTAGCTGACTTTGGGTTTTATGACATGAGTAAAAATTTCAAAAGGCCAGAGACAGGCCTCACACAGCCCAGGCTGGCAGAGCAGCCTGGATATGACCCCCAGGCCTGTGCCATGCAGGTACAGATAGTACCTAGCACTCCTGAGATGACCCCAGATACCAAAGGCCCCTCGTACCACAAAGGTGAGCAACTAAGTGATGGGTAGATGAAAGAGAAGCAGAAGGATGTGTGCACAGTGAAGAGGAGGGGAACTGGAGACTGGAGGGTAGTGACCAACAACCTGACGTGAATAGCTGATGATGCTTCCTAAGACCAGGCTGAGCTCCTGGGCCATGCTGCCATCAAGGGCTATGTCTGGATCCCTGGCCTTGTAGTAGTAGGAATATGTTACCACCAAAGGCCAGGTGGATCTCTCTGGTCTAAGCAGCTGCATGTGGGCCATGTTGATGTCTGACGGGTATACAGAGCTGGCCCCACCCTTTACTGGTACATTGTTGGAGAGCTAGCCCTGAAGGCTTGAGAGTGGGAGAGCTGGCCCACCCCTTCAATAGCTATAGTACTTGAGGGAGCAGAGCCCATACGTCACCCAAGAAGCCCATAAAGATGGCCCTGACTTTGGAGGGAGAGGAGTTGTAGGTGAGCTGGCCTTGAAGGTTTGAGCTTGGGAGAGTTGACCCAGCTACTTGTTTGTCCTGTGGGGGTCTAGGCAAGGGAGAGATGCATGCCCTTGTCACCTGCAACAATAGGGAGAGCTGGCCCTGCCCCTCACCAGCTGCAGCACTTGGAAGAGCAGACCCAGCATCTGGCCTGAACAGCACCATAGAGTGGCCCTGGCTTCACAGGCAGGGGAAGGGTAGCAGGTGAGCCAGTCCTGAGTGTGAGAGCTGGCTCTCCCCCTTGCTAGCTGTGGCACTGGGTGAGCTAGGGGGGCAGTGCTGGAGATCTCACCCTCATGGTTTGGGTGCAATAAATAATGATAAAACCAAATAATTATAATAATATCTTTTAATAAATGTTGCATGAATTTGATCCCTCAAAATTTTCAATTGTCCCGTTATTCCTATTTTTAAGATTTATTCATTTTATTTAACATGTATGAGTGTCTTAACTACATATATGTCTGGATAACACACGTATGGAGTACACAGTAGGGACCAGAAGATGTATCAGATTCCCTAGAACTGGTGTCATGTGGGTACTGAGAAGTGAACCTTGGCCCTTTCAAGAGGCCAGGTGCTCTTAACTGCTCGTCCATTTACAACCTCTTGATCTTTCCTTCCTTGTTACAATATTAGATAACAAAATGTTTGTAGGAAGAACTGAGATTATTGACACAGCCACTGAGTGTTGTCAGGCTGCCCTCTAAGAGCTACTTGAATCCGAGTATTGAACCAGTCACATTCGTAACCAAGATGGCTACTAAGTGGTGGCCATGAAGACTGCTTATACAGAGCTGAGAGGTAATTAAAGAGGTGATGTGTATCCAGGCAGGGATAGAGAGGGATCACAAACTGTGTATCATGCTTCCCAGAACAGTGTGGAACTTAAATTTAGGGATTAAAAGAAAACGATAAAAATTTAAAATGGTGCTGTGCCTCTGGAACTTTCCAGTTAATAGTTCTCCATCACAATTGAGCACAGTGGCTAGGTGAAACTTCAGAAAACAAAGCCAGAGGGAAGAATGTCCGCTGCTGTGAACGGCTTGATCAGATAACTGTGTAGAGTTTTCTGCACGCCCTGTATTTTTGTTGAAAAGGAAAATGCCCAAGTGCTCTCTTCAAGGTCTTGAAGGGGTCATCTGATAAGCCTTACCAAAGGAAGGACACAGGAAAACCTGTATTTACCTTCACATTTTTCCTCCTGGAGTTGCCGTTTAAAAAATGCAATGTGACTATTGCCAGTGGCCTGATCAAAATAACTGATTATTCTAAGATAATTCTTTTCAGCATTTCCTGCAGGAAAATATCTCTGGTGGGAGACGGGGGAGGGGGGTGACAGACTGGCTATTTTTCCTGTCAAGATTTATCAGAAGTTGAATTAGTTAACATTTAAAACACATTTTCTCTCTCTGAGAGAACTGCAGTAAACATTGTTTTAAGGAGGACACAAGGTTGTTAACCTTTAACTGCAAAGCTCTAGACTCAAGTTTTTAACTGAAAGGTTTCTGTTTTGGGGGTTTTTGTTGCTGTTGCTTTTGAAGGCCCCAGATGCAAGGACAGGAGACAAGGAAGAGAGACTTAGGCTTTTAGAGAACTTTATAGATTTTCCCGCTGCGCACCTGAGGCCCTCTAGCTTAGCACCAGGCAGTCTCCTTAATGATAAATAAAGATAGCCCTTGATCCTAGCTTTCTGTTTGACCTACTTCCATCTGTGGCTGATTTTTAATTGGATGGGATTTTTGTTGTTTGTGTAGGAACTAACAAAACCAGAGTGCTCTGTGCACTGGGTCTTGTTTCAAGCAATGAACATGCCCTGGCTTCAGAAGTGTGCATTTAAACGAATCCTCTCCTCCACTTCTTCTTTCTCTCTCAGTTTAAATTTGCTGTTTCATTGTTTGTTGGATTGAGAGTGCACGTGCCACAGCATGCCTGCATAAGTTTGGTTCTTTTCTTCCACCTTATGGGCCCCAGGGCTCGAACTCAGGCCACCAGGCTTGGCTGCAAGTCTCCTTTACCCACTGAGCCACCCCATTGCTAGCCCTCCTCTCAAGTCCCTCTCTCTAACTCTGTTCCACTAAGTCTTAAGTTCTGGGTGCATCTCCTAATCTTACCATTTGCTTCATTGTAAATTATCGTATCAGCTTATGGCCCACAGACGCCTCCAGGTGTCTAAGACCTAGGGCTCAGAAGTTGAAGCTGAACTTGTCTGCCACCTGGAAACCAAAAACCCAGTGTGGCTTTCTGAAATATTTGGACCAGATGGACCAGTCAGCAGAAGTCTGTGCCTGGAGCCAGCAATTTAAGCATGAGAGCCTTATCTGTTCCCATTTTAGCTCTCAAATAATTGACCCAAAGACCTAGTAAGTTATTAACATGCTTTAATATTTATCTATTCGAACCCACTAAGCTATCTATTTCCCAGCCAAAGGTCCAGGGCTATTTGCAGTTTGCATCTTGTCCTGGCTTGCTCTGCTACATACATGTCCTCATGGTGAATCCCTTGACAACCTGCCTGCTCATCATAACTCCTCCTGGACCTTCTGCCTCATGGCCCCTTCTCTTCCTCTCTGGTTTCTCTTTATGACCCTCCCCAATGGTATCCAAAGTCCTGAATTCTTTTCCCAGTCCATAGGCTGATCAGCTCCTTTATTAACCAATCAGAGATCACTGGTGAGTGTTCTTTACACAACATAGATACAGAAAATGGTTCAATAACCATGACACTTCTAGCATCAGGACTAACAACCCAGTCTCTGGGCACTGAAATCAGCAACTGAATAAATAGTGCAGAAAACCATCCCCCAACAAACGCCCTGAAAAACCACACTTTCACAAGGTGGCAGAACATCTTAAAGGAACTGAGATGTGAAAGCTGATTGGCTATCTCCCAGCCAATGTGACCAATCAGACAAAAGCCACTCGTCCTTTCCTGATCAGAGACAGAAAGGTATTCAACTGCAGAACCTGAACATTCCTCCCACAGTGCCCTTTCTAGGACCAGAGAGTCCTGACTTAAAAGAAACAGGAGAATCAGAGACAAGCATTTCCTCCCGGTGGAATCCCTGCTCAAATGATTTAGTTTTAAATTTACTTTTATGGACACTGAAATGTAAGCCGATTCCACCAAAGATAATAATCATAAATAAAATACGAACCATCTGGAAAGTGTAACAGATAAGGATCTCTATGCAAGCCACATGGCTTTCAAACAAACAAACAAACAAACAAACAAAATGTTGAAGCCAGACTGAGTCTCAGTACTGAGAGGGGGAAGTGGACACAGGGTTCACCCCCCTCATCCTCCAACCAAGAAGTTACAGCAATTGATACCTTCTGGTAGAGGAAAAAAAAATCACTTTTCTCCAGTGGAGTCCCACTGGGCTTATCTGTGTTACAGGTCTAAGGGGAAAAGTTCCCCCAAAGGAAGTGCTACATCTCTGAGGAAGGAGGTTTTCCCAATGCAAGTGTTTCAGTTCTGAAGGAAAAGGTGGTCAACTGGGAGCTAGGAAATACCAGAGTCATACTGTACAAGGAACCTCACATGAGAGACTTCCTGGGAGGGAAAAAACTCAGGAAGGTTACTGCCTCTGCTTGGGTGAGAGCAGAAGACAGAGTTTATAGAGGGATTCTTAGGGTTGAGGTTTCAAGGGTAGAGATTTCCAGAGTTGGGGTTATTGGGATTTCAAGCCCTGACTTGGGCTTTTTACTCTATAGGGTGGAGCTTGGCTGCCTGTCTCTGGAGGGAGGGACCCTGGCCTCTGCAGCCTTTAGAATGTCTTACAGGTGGAGTCTGGTGGTTGGAGGTCTTCAGGGACGGGTCTTGCACACTCTCATCTCCAGGGGCTTGCAATATCAACCACACTCCCGAGTGGCCCAAATGCCCAGGAGTAGTTAGCATTACAAAGGAGCTCGATGGTATTGTTGTGGCACTTTTGCTTCATCCTGCATTGGCATTTGGTTTTGTCTTACTGGTCTTTTGCTTGTTTATTTTGGTTTTCTTTTTCTGTCTTTTTGTGCTTCTTGTGTTTGTATTTGTTTTGTCTGCCCCACTCTTTTTTTGAAAAGGAAAGAAAAAGAATATAAAGTTGAAGGGGCTGCTTGCCCCCTTCTTTCTCTTACTCTTGCTTCCAATTGCTTCTCTCTTGCCCCCTTGGACTCATCACTTCCCTTCTCCCATCCAGCATCTCTTCAAGTGTTTATGGCCAGACTCCTCTACTTTCTTGCTCTCTCAGCCAGCCTATCTCTGCCTCTAGTACCCTCTTCAGTCCCCTCCCAATGGCCTAAATAAACTCTATTTTGTACTGTAACAACAAAAAAAAAAAGAATATAAAGTTGAGTAGTTGCTTAGAAGGTGGAGGCAAGAACTTTAGGAGTTCAAAGCCATCCTCAGCTAAGTCTGAGAAAAGCTTATATATGAGAATGTATCTCAAGTAAATGAAGAATTAATATGTAATTAAATATAGAATTAATTTCTATTTATATTTACTTATAATTTATTACCAATCAGTAAATGATTTGTATGCCTATTTTATATAGTTATACACACTGAGTCCTATAAAAAATTTTTATAAAGATGTCATAAGTGAATGAAGTTTAAGAATGCCTGTTTGGGGCCAGGGCATATATGGGAGGCTTTGGAGGGAGGAAAGGTAAGAAACAAATGTTGTAATTAAATTATAAATGCAAAGATAAACAACAGAACATATACCACAATTCAAAACTCAGTCAAGATTAAAATCACCCCTCCCCAAATCTCTGCTGTAAGTCACGTTGTCTTGCCACTAGTGGTATATGATAAGTCTATGGTGATTATTTTGCTATCATGTTTGATATTGGATATCATACCCTGGGAACTTACATTTGAAAGTTGCCATACAATGGTGAACGTTGAATGATTTAGAATCTTGTGTAAGTGTTTTGGAGACTAGACTGTGTGGCTGGGGACATAGCTCAGTTGGTAGATTCTTTGGCTACCATATAAGAAGCCTATGTATGGTTTGATCCCATCACTGCATAGAGATGGTGTGATGGTGCATACCGTGTAACCTCAGTCCTGGGGAGATAGTGGCAAGAGGATCAGAAATTCAAACTCTGCCATAGACTGGGTTTCTGCCGGGACCCCTTGTTCCTTGGGATGATAAGAGTTCTGGCCTGGTGGGCAAAGAATTTGGTGAGTGACAAACAGAGACGACACAAAGAAGTGTGGTATCTGAGTGTATTTGCACAAAGTGAAAATCAGTATACAGATAGTATACAGAAACAGGGCGAATGTCAGGGATCATGTAGGCAGGTCATGGTCACATCAAAGTCAGTAAGATCAAACAGCCAGGTGTAAATGATTCCTGTGGAAGAGCAATAGTGCTCTTCCCCGCTGGGCTATCTTGGCAGCCCTAAGCAAATAATCTTGGTCTGAAGCAGGTAAGCACCAAGAGGTCCCATTCTAGCAGCTCCTGGGAATGGTTTGGCTTGTAATGCAAACATTAGTTCAGGAAGCTTTTCAACTACTCTTTAGCTTGTAAAGCAATTCTGCCTTGTGTGGTACTGCTCTTAGAGTTCTATGTTTACAGATAGCAATAGTGTTTGACGTCTATCTCTAACTCTGGAAACACCCTGTCTGATAAGGCAGCTTCCTTGTGGGAATTCCAAGCTAATAACAGCTAGGAAATCAATTAGGATCATTGATACACTGTGGAGGCCAGGAAACAATGTTCAATCTCAGTTTTAGCTATTTACAAATCATTTCTTGGGGCACCTATATGCCCAAACAAAGAAAACACACAAAACTCTCCACAGACTTTTGCAGAGACCAGTCTGGAACACGCCTGAATTAGGAGATGCCAAGATGCCAAGAAATGAACTCCAGGAGGCTAGCTAGCTCCCTTTGAAGCTGCACACCTCAAATCCATGAACTAGCTTTCAGGCCTGACACGCAGAATCCATTGAAGTGATGAGTGGGCGTGGCAAAACTCATCCTCAGCTACATAGAGTTAGGGTTAGGGTTAGGGTTAGGGTTAGGGTTAGGGTTAGGGTTAG
>JADRCC010255007.1:0-11037 GCA_019843855.1 Hylomyscus alleni | reverse complement strand
TGTGTGTGTGTGTGTGTGTGTGTGTGTGTGTGTGTGTGTGTGTGTGTATGCACATGAGTGCAGTACCCACAGAGGCCAGAAGAGGGTGTCAGACCCACTAAAGCTAGAGCTACATAACTGATATGTCACCTGATATGAGTGCTGAGAAACAAATTCAGGTCCTGTGTAGGAGCAGCAAGCACTCTTAACTGCTAAGACATGTCTTCAGTCCCAAGAAAATATTTTAATACCAGTTTAATTTCTGGTTTCCAGATTCACATAAAGCATATCTGACTAACTAGTCAGATTGAGATGTAAAAAGTTTAAAACTTGCTGCTGTCCCAATATAAGCTCATGCATCTAATAACAGAAAGTGATTTGTCTTCTACTGGTCAGATCACAGAAAAAAAAAAAAAAAAACAGCGATGAGAAAGTGTAAACACTGGAAAACAAGCAGGGGCTCAGAAACCTCTGTCTTGGCTGCATGAAAAGGCAAGGATGAGATAAGATCTTCCTGTCACCCGGGATGTTGGCCTTGAACTCATGCACAATCCTGCCCAAGCCTCCCAAGCTACTGGGACTACAGGCGCGCACCACCGCGCCCGGCCAAGGGATATGGTCTTCCAAATCAAGAGAACCAAGGAAAAGAGTGAAGAGCTCTATGCTGAGAAATTACACAGAAGGATCCAAATGAAGGGATGTCCCCAACTTGTCACTGGATAGACAACTAAAGGGAAGGAGCAAAGACTTGTGGGAGCAGAGTCTATCTTCTACAAACAATAAGAGCAGACACTAATCAAACAGGAGGTAAGCATATGCATGACTAGAGGAAGAGGTAAAGCAAGACAAGCTCCTTCCTACATGGTATAAAATTCTGTCCAAGAAGGTAAAAAAAATAAAAAATAAATAAATAAATAAATAAAGCAGGGTAATGGGGCTAGGGAGATGACTCAGTGGCTAAGAGAAGACACAATGACCTAAGTTAGATTCCCCAGCACCCACAATGGGGTAGGTCAGTGATCAGTTCTTTCCCACAGCATGACACTAAGTTCCTAAGTATGTAAATCAGCTCTCTTCATCTGTATAAACCTCTTTGTTTCTAAGGCTTCTTCTCCTCTGTTCTCCATTTTTTTCTGGTATCATCATAAATGTGTGCTCACTGAGGACATCCAACATGCTAGACCCTGGTCTAGGACTCTGGCATGGATTTATCTGTCAGTACTAGATGAAGCAGCTCTGCTTTCCAGTCTCATTTTACAGATGTGAAAACTAAATTATCCAGAGACTAAATCGTCTGGAATCACACATCTGTGAGAAAGATGGATTCTAATGCAAGAAGGATGTCTCTCCATGCCGACACGCTGAGCCAAGACGCTGAGATTCCTCTCTATCAACTGATGGTTCGCTCTCCTCCTCCAGGAAATGCTATTGGCAAGTCTGAGCATCACTGCTGCATTTGTATTAGCATTCAATCCGTGCCCTGGCCGCATGGCTTCTGACAAGCTCTGATAATAGTGACTGTGAGATCTGATCCAGCCACATCAGATCCTGCTGAGACCTCATGAGTTGGACCCAGTCCCAGTCCCAGACAATAAACTCAATAGGCAGAGGGGCCAAACCCCAGTGGAAGCAAGTAGTCCTCTCCCATTGGCCGTGCACCCAGGAAGCATTGCAGCTTCTGGAAGAGGGAGAAGAAATCCTTAAAAGGAGAAAGGAGGTGGGGACAATCATGCCTTAGGAACAGAGTGAAGGAAGCAATAAGAAGGTGGATCTTTGTTTCTTTCAAGAGTCTCTGGGTATTGGGGGGGGGGAGAGAAAGGGAGAGGGAGGGGGGAAGGGAGGGAGGGAAGGGGAAGAAGAGGGAGAGGGAGAGGGAGAGGCAGGAGCAGTGAATGCTGGAGGATGGACTTCAGTGGCTGAAGTATCTACCATTGACCAACAAGGTAAATCAAATCTGCTGCCAATACATTCTTCTGCCGTCCAGATAAAAACGGCAGACTAAGCCGCTGAACTTTCACCCTTCACCCCCCGCTCTTCAAGCCAAAGTACAGATTAAAAAAAATCAATAACCCCAATCGATGGGAAAATATTTTTAGTCTCTAACTGAACGATATGTTTTGACAAGGCCAAGGAGGAGCACAAAAGAATGGCAAAAGATAAAAGACAGAAAATTAGGAATTTTCTTTATTAGGTGAGTTGGAAGCACCAATCGCTCTCTCTGTCCCCCAGTGACATCCGTCCAAATTATCTAGCAGTAAAGAAATAAAGTGTAAGGAGATGGATTTACAAAATGGAATGATTCACCACTGAGCACCTTAAAACCTGTGATTGCTACCGCTTTCCTTTACCGCTCCCAAGAAAGCAACCCAGAGATGGCCCGCGTTCAGAACACAGAAGCATATCCCCAAAGCAGGCAGAGCAAACAAGGAATCGGCAGAGCCCCCCACCCCCACTCCAACCTGAACTCACATCCACCACTAAACACGTCAGAAAACGTTTAGAATCCTCCCAATTTGGCTCCATTTCCTCACAAAATATCCACTGTTTTTCATAACCCAGGACCCTTGAGGCACTTTCATAACTGAGCAAATTAAACACATCGTATCACTGGGTCTCGTGAAGCCTTGAGCAGTGATTTATTTTTGTGCCTCGCCCGAGCCTGCTGTATTTTCTAAAATTATTTCACTTTTTCCCACCTCTATTGAATAAAAGTAATGAAGAAGCATGGTGCCCAGAAGAGTATAAGCAGGAGTCACACAGCAAGGTCGTTCGTTTACGCACAAGAAAATTTTGGAGCCAGGGAACAGCCCTAACAACCAATTAACATGATCAATTATTTATGCCCATCACAATTGGTAAAGGGATAGATTTATGGGATTCAAACAATCTATAGAAACCCGATAGACTGCGGGTGGAGCACTAGCAGCCCATTTGGCTTATTTATGCATTTCTTTCTTTACTCTCTGATATCAATACTCCATCTATTGTCCAGTGGCCTTTGATGTGAATTTAATGACTGTCATTTGACTACAATTCCGTATTTGGTTCTTTTAATAGAAGCTTGAATATACATTTCTCTTATAAACACAGACTTGGGCTGAGGATCATCACCACATGCTGGTAGCCAATTCAGCCCACAAAAATAAAATCCGGTCAATCCAGTTAAAACAGACTGCCAGGCTAACACTTCAACATCATGTATTTTTGGCAGCCAAAGCATCCACTTGATGCTAGATGACTGGTCAATTCTTATGTGGTTAGTAAGTCCCTTTATTGTTAGGATCAACACAACCAAACAGCAGCTATCACTTTAGAGGATGAAGAAGTATAAATAGGCCAGTTTTCCAAGATTAACCATCATAAGATCACACACCCACATACCTGGATCCTATTTACCCAAGTGGCAAAAATCTGCCTAGGCTGTTAACAGGCTCTCCAGTATTTGGACCTTCCATGACTGTTAGCAATGGGCTTCCCTCTCTCTAATGATAAAACCATGATCTCTTTCCTGAGTGTCTGCTCTGTATGTCAGGCTTTCTGTGTCTCACACTTTTACAAGCCTAATTTCATTGGTCCTCAGAACAAACCTACGAGATAAGTAGTACTAATTCAAAAGTACACAAAAGATGAAGCAGTGGATAAATCAGTGTCTGTCTGATTCTGACATCTACACCACTATCTCATTCATCTATGTTTCCGCTGCCAAGACACAACAGATCTGATCTGATTCACTGTCTATAGGGGTTGAAATGATCATAGACTTGTAGCTGATATTTCATTCGTTCTGCCATTTTCAAATGAATGTGATGGGCACTTTAAAGGATGCATTCATTATTTTAGATCCAAAATATTTACATGGCTATGTGTCCTGATGAATTCACATCAGGACCCTGGTTAAGGAATATGTGTCCTAGCAAGGTAAAAGATTAGATTCTAAGTACACATAAGGACATCCTGAGTATACTTTACCAGGAATGCTGAAATCCAGAGTGCAACTGACACGGCTCACAAAAGCATCTTTCCTTAGTGTATTCCAAGATAATTTTGCAATATTAAATTGCCTTCCTTCAGGGATGAAGAGATGGCTCAGTGATTAAGAGAACTAGCTGCTCTGCCGGGGACCTGGATTCAACTCACAGCACCCACATGGCAGCTTGTAGCTGTCGATGACTCCAAGTTCAGGGTATCTGATACCCTCACACTAGCATACATGCAGGCAAAACACCAGTGCACATAAAATAAAAATAAATAAATCACCGTATTCCACATATTTCCCCCAAATGACTATTCATAAAATGAAATGAAATGAATATGCTTGCATTTGCCTATTTGATCAGTTCTCTTTTCAAAGTGCCCTGAGTAGGCTTGACATGTGCTCTCTCCTTTTGAGGATCCCTGGAATTGCCAAAGTGGTTGATTGTTGAAGCGCTAGTAATAGAAATGAGCCAGTAATTGCAACATTAAATGCTTTCTCCATAGCCAGGCAAGTGTGATGAACACTTGAACTAGCAAACAGAAACACATCAAGCCACTGCCATACCTATCATAAAAATCCATCATTATGACTATCTTCAGTTGGTAAGTCACCACCGTGAAAACCCAGAATGACATTGACCATCACCACCGCCTCCTTATTCGGTTGATTCTTATTATTCAGAAGCACATAGGTTTGATGTCCACCTAACTGCCTACTCTTGCCTTGATTGCTTCTTTAAATCCAAAGCCCATGACCAAGGCTGAGCTTCCCCTGTTTCCTCCCAGGACATTGGTTGTTTTAGATCTTGTTTAAACATCGGCCCTTAGTCTGTTTTCAGGTGATGTCTGTATAGTACAAGATAAGGATGAGAATTCTTTTGTTTTGCTTCTTCCTTCTGCCTCTCTCTCCCTCTCTCTCTCTCTTTCTTTCTGTCTTCTCTCTCTTCCTTTTTCTTCCTCTCTCTCCTCTCTCTCTTTCCCTTTCTTAATTCTTGTAGCTATCCAGATTTCCCAGCATTGATTATTGAGGACAGAATTCCTTTCCCATTTTGTCATTTTATCATCCCTGTAAAGAGTTAATGTATGCCTAGGTTTGGTTCTATATCCCCCATCCTCTTCCTTTGTTCTGCAGTTCTGTGTGGCAATACTGTGCTGTTTTAGGCACTTCAGCTCATATATATTTACATATATTATATATAAGTACATAATATATGATTATGCACACAAATATGTATGTATGCATGTGTGTATGTATGTTGTGTAGTAACTCTTTAAGATATTTTTGGCTGCTGAGAAAATTTAGTGGTTCCACATGAAGCTCATAATTGTCTTTTTTATGGAACACACACCATTAAGATTTTCATGATAATAATCTCAAATCTGTGAATAAGTTTGAATAGAATAGATACTTTAAAATATTAATTCTTATGGTCTATGAACATTTTTCCATTTATTAGTTTGTATCTCTTTTAATTTCTTTAATGTATATGTAGAAGATTTTAGTATAGGAGTCTCTTACCTTCTCAAATTTATTCCTAAGTAATTTTATTCTCTTTAATTCCTTTGTAAATAAGAATGTTCTTGAGTCTATTTTTGAGTGGTTTGTTCTCAGATATAGGTACATGATTGGTTTCATGTATTCACTGTGCTGGAAGCTATCTTAGTTCATTTATTCTTTTATTTTTTATTATTTTCAGTTTCTTTGCGCTCTTTCTACATATCAGATTGCATAATCTCTGGTGATGATCTGCTCAGCTTCTCCATCATATTATTAAAGTTAACATCTCTTGTTTGCTTTTTATTTCCCAGGGTCATTAAAGGAGTCATCTTATTAAATTACAAAAAAAAAAAAAATTTCCTGAGTAAGAACATTAAAGAATTAAAGATTAGAGAGATTAAAACTATCTTTCCCTGCATGGCAGAGTTAAAATGTAGGAGTCTTATCTCTGGGGTGGAGGCTGGATCGACTGGAAGGATTCTTGCTCCTCTTCTGAAGGACCTGAGTTCAGTTCCCAGAATCCATGTCAAATGACTAACAGCATTTGTAACTCCAAGTCCAGGGAACATGGCATCTTCTGGCCTCTACAGGCACCAAACACACAATTCTTGCATAAGCACACAATGAAACAAAACACCCACACACATAAAATAAAAACAAAATTGTCTTAAAAAGATACAAGGTCCTGCAAGGCCAGGAGGTAGGACTATCTAGAAGTCAAAAGATAACTCATGTCTCCTTTCTAGGAGTATCTTCCACCTTGAGGTTATGCAGATATGCCAACAAGCTATTTCTAAATCAGCCACAACTAAAAAGAGGAGTCAATCGATTGCAAACCCAGAGTTCAATAGAATAACCCTGGAAATATCTGCCTTGAAAGACCACCCAGATTCAAAGGAGGCTCTGTTTAAAAAGTTTCCCAGACTCATGACAGACTTCGTGAGACCAGTAATGACATGCTTCAGGATGACTGCTTCCATTGTTCTTCTGAAGATATCTTGGTGTTGAATTTCTAATGCCATCAAATCCTGAGACTTCAGGTTCCCACATCATGACCTGTAATGTTGATTGTGACCAGAAGTTATTTAGTGTTTGCGCCATGTCACATCAGCTGGGATTGGAGGGAAGCTAGCGAAGCAGACAGGGGTTCGAGTGGCATTTTTCCAATGGCTTCTCACAAGATTTGTGTTCTTGCACCTGGCTCCCAGCTAGTAGTTTCCCCAGATGCAAGGTCACTTTCCAGGACCCCCAAACCAAAACTGTAGGGTGCAAGGTGACATTGATGTCATAAAACTACTGCTACAAACCCACTTCTGACCTTGAACAAGCAGCCTTCACCTGTAAAGGAAAGTGGGGACAGGACTCCAAGTGAGAAGAAATAAGGCAACTGCACTGGCATCTTTCTGGAAGTGTTTATGCAAATATTTAAATAAATGTTTGTGTGCATATTTATATAAAGGTATACTGGATAAACTGTGTTTGGAATATATACATCAAATATTACCCTTAATTCAGTTTTGAAATGCAACTTTTTAAATAAATTTACTTCAATGGTCCCACAAAGATGGAATCCAAATCTGATTGACCCTTCCTTCAATCACCTGTCAAGTTATTGCCTGGCACATACTAAGTACTGAATTCAATAATGAAAAATGAAAAAGTGTTGATTTTATAAATGTGTAGTTACCTTTGTCTAAACCATTAATCAATGTGATAACCAAGTCATATGGCTGAATTACACACAATCCAATCTGCCACATTCTTTCTCCAAAGCCCTACTAACTTCTGCAGATGGTAAAGAAAGATGTTCCCCATAAGTTCATATGTTCAAAAACTGGTCCCTGTCTTAGGGTTTCTATTCCTGCACAAACATCATGACCAAGAAGCAAGTTGGAGAGGAAAGGGTTTATTCAGCTTACACTTCTACATTGCTGTTCATCACCAAAGGAAGTCAGGACTGGAACTCAAGCAGGTCAGTAAGCAGAATCTGATGCAGAGGCCATGGAGGGATGTTACTTACTGGTTTTGCTTCCTCTGGTTTGCTCAGCTTGCTCTCTTATAGAACCCAAGACTTCCAGCCCAGAGATTGCACCAGTCACAAGAGGTCCTACCCCCTTAATCACTAATTGAGAAAATGCCTTACAGCTGGATCTCATGAAGGCATTTCCTCAACTGAAGCTCCTTTCTCTGTGATAACTCCAGCTTGTGTTGCGTTGACACAAAACTAGCCAGTACAGTCCCCGTTAGGTGGCACTGTCTAAGGAGACTGTGGAGCCTTCAGATGAGGGGAGCCTTACTAGAGGAAGGGTAAGGGGTGGGAGTGGGGACTTGAGATCTAGTAGCCTGGCCTGACTTCCTAACTGCTAATACAATGTAACCAGCTGCCTCCTGCCCTTATACCATGCCTCCCCCACTGGGATGAAATGTATACCCTCAACACTTTTCTTTAATTATAATTATATTTTAATTTAATTCTCTTTAATTATAATTGTATTTTTTATTAGATGTTTTCTTTATTTACAATATCTGCTTTCCCAGGTTCCCCTCCAAATAAAATAAAATAAAATAACAAAAACTAAAATATACCCCTGTTCCTTCCCCTGCTCACCACCCCACTCCCTCCTGCTTACTGGACCTGGCATTCCCCTACACTGGGGAATAGAACCTTGACAGGGCCAAGGGCCTCTCCTACCATTGATGACCAATTTGGCCATCCTCTGCTAAACATATGCTGCTGGAGCCATGAGTCTCACCATGTGTACTCTTTGGTTGGAATTTTAGTCTCTGGGAGCTCTGAGGATACTAGTTAGTTCTTATTGTTGTTCTTCCTAAAGGACTGCAAACCCTTCAGCTCCTTGGGTCCTTTCTCTAGCTCCTTCATTGGGGACCTTGTACTCAGTCCAATGGATGGCTGTGAACCTCTACTTCTGTATTAGTCAAGTACTGCCAGAGCCTCTCAGGAGACAGTTATATCAGGCTTCTGTCATCCAGAACTTGCTGGCATCCACAATAGTGTCTGGATTTGATGATTGAATATGGGAAGGATTCCTAGGTGGAGCAGTCTCTGAATGTCCTTCTTTTAGTCTCTGCTCCATAGTTAGTCTCTACAACTCCTTCCATGGGCATTTTGTTCCCCCTTTTAAGAAGGAATGAAATATCCATACTTTGGTCTTCCTTCTTCTTGAGTTTCTTGTGGTTTGTGGTTTGTACTTTGTGTATTCCGATCTTCTGTGCTAATATCTACTTATCAGAGAATGCACACCATGTGTGTTCTTTTGTGATTGGATTATCTCACTCAGGATGATATTCTCCAGATCCATCCATTTCCCCAAGAATTTCATAAATTCATTGTTTTTAATAGCTGAATAGTACTCCATTGTGTAGATGTACCACATTTTCTGTAAGCATTCCTCTGTGGAGGGACATCTGGGTTGTTTCTAGTTTCAGGATATAATAAACAAGGCTGCTATGAACATAGTGGAGCATGTGTCCTTATTACATGTTGGAGCATCTTTTGGGTATATGTCCAGGAGTGGTATAGATCAAGAATTGACAAATGGGACCTCATGAAATTGCAAAGCTTCTGTAAGGCAAAGGACACTGTCAATAGGACGAAAAGGCAACCAACAAATTGGGAAAAGATCTTTACCAATCCTATATCTGATAAAGAGCTAATATCCAATATATACAAAGAACTCAAGAAGTTAGGCTCCAGAGAACCAAATAACCCTACTAAAAATGGGGTACATAGCTAAACAAAGAATTCTCAACTAATGAATACCAAATGGCTGAGAAGCACCTAAGGAAATGTTCAACATTATTAGTCATCAGGGAAATGCAAATCAAAACAACCCTGAGATTCCACCTCACACCAGTCAGAATGGCTAGGATAAAAAACTCAGGTGACAGCAGATGCTGGCGAGGTTGTGGAGAAAGAGGAACACTCCTTCATTGCTGGTGGGACTGCAAGCTTGTACAACCACTCTGGAAATCAGTTTGGCGGTTCCTCCAGAAATTGGACATAGTACTACCAGAGGACCCAGCAATTATAATTGTATTTGTCAAAGTAGTGAGGGAAAAAAATAACACAGATAGAGACACAGTTCATCATCTTGAGGGTCACAGGAAAGATCTGTGGTCAATAGAACCAGATAGGCTTTTAAAATCTGGTAAGTCCTAGTAGGGTTATGCAAAACCTGAAAGTATTATTTTGGAAATACTCTGAGTATATCCTGGGAATGGTGTTTATCACAGAGCCAGGCATCGTGCCATGCAGCCCTTCAAAGAGGCATAGTACTTCAGAGCCAAATTAAGCAGTTCAAGCCCTTTAACTGACAAATGGGAAAGCCCAGCCCAGAAGTGCAACCCACCTGGGCTTACTCAGCAGACAGATGGCAGCCCCAGCCTGTCTTCATCCTCTCTAAGTCTCACCTCATCTTCAGTTCTTAATTTAATGTCTCCCCTGACCTTCTCCCTCCCCCCAAAAGATACTCTCCCCCGATTCACCCTCATCGTCATGCCTTGTAGGCTTTTTTTAGTGTTCTGTAGTGACATCCACTTTCCCCAAGAGTGTGGAATTAGCAACTTGGCAGTCACTGAATGGCCCATAAACATCTGTGGAGTATGCAAGGGAACAGGTGAGTGAGTTAATACCTGAATCTCTCACAGTGCATTCTCGTTATCACAGATAGCCTTAATTCACTTATACATAAAGAAAGTTTTATCACACACAAACAAAAAATAATCTTTTCTGGGCTGGAGAGATGGCTCAATAGTTAAGAATACTGGCTTCTCTTCCAGGGGTCCTGAGTCCAATTCCCAGCAGCCACATGGTGGCTCACAACCATCTGTGGTGAGAGCTGATGCCGTCTTCTGGGTTACAGATGTACATAAACATAGTACACTCATATACATTAGATAAAGGAATAAATCTTTTTTTAAAAAAGTCTTTCCTTCCCATTCAAGGTAACTAATGAAAATATCTTAAAGACCAAATAAACACATTTTTTAAAAGTACATGTGCCTAGCTTGTCTGTTCACTCGCTCCTGAGACCTCTGGCTCCTACCCCAACTAAAATGATTTCTTCTCATCTTCTTGTCCACAGCCTGCCACACAAGGAAAATGGTGAGAAGGGGACACCAAGACAGCATTTAGAGAATAAAAGAGCACATATGACTAGATGATCATAATTTACAATGACAATTTATCTATATGATAATTAGAAATGTCACTCAGAATTTGGAAGGTTTTTCTAAGATGGACCATTTGTTTTGGTTTTGGGGGGTTGTTTGTTTGTTTGTTTGTTTTGTTTTGTTGGTTTTTTGTTTTTTTTCTTTTTTTTGAGACAGGTTTTCTCTGTGTAGCCCTGGCTGTCCTGGAACTCACTCTGTAGACCAGGCTGGCCTCAAACTCAGAAATTCACCTGCCTTTGCCTCCCAAGTGCTGGGATTAAAGGCGTGCACCACCACCACCCAGCTGCTTTTTTCTACATGGAGCTGCAGTCTGAGAATTAACCAGAAGGCTGACAGTAGAGTACCTGAACCCAAGGAGAAGCATAGCCTCCGTTAAGAGGTTAAGCATCTTT
>JADRCC010255006.1:0-10919 GCA_019843855.1 Hylomyscus alleni | reverse complement strand
TCCTTCCTTCCTTCCTTCCTTCCTTCCTTCCTTCCTTCCTTCCTTCCCTCCTTCCTCCCTTCCTTTCTTTCTTTGCCAAAATGAGTCACATAGTTAACCTCAAATGAGGGAGTGCAGATGTATATATTCTTGACAATTGCAACCAACACCAGAAAATATGTGTTAGAAGTTATGGGCATACAATGCTTCATTCAAAGGAATAAAGGGTTGGAAACAATAATCTAATATAGCACAACGATTATTTTTTATGGTACATTAGTCACTGCCTTTTATAGGAGCCATTGCATTTTGGACTCTTCTAGTAAGCTATGACTAGGTTTCTATCCTTAGGCCTAGAGATGACATCACTGTTTGTCACATGAGTAGATGACCAATAAGCACTCTCTCAATGAATGCATGAATGAATAAGAAAGTCAGGTACTGTTAATGTACATTCAATAAATGATTTAAACCTCAGCCCAGGTGTGGAAAGCCATTCTTGTAATCAGAACCTTTGGGCGGCTGAAGCAAGAGAATCATGAGTTTGGAGCCAGGCTAGGCTACAGAGAAAGATCCTGTCTCAAAAGAACTAAAATAAATAAATAAAATGAATTCTTTCATTCTCAGGATGAGATGATACACTGTAGCATCTTCTGTAGGAAAATTGATACAACAATAGAAGGGAAAACCATCACGGGAGGGAGGACCTCATTTTGAAATGCTCTGTATTCAAAGCACTTTAGCCATGCATTCTGGATAAAGATATTAAGTCCTATGTGCCAGGGACAAGGATAAGTAAGTAAGACAGATGCAATTAATCTCCTCACCAAGCTAGTGAGTAAGTGAAAAAAAGCAGGAAATTACCACTCTGCATGATGAGTACCGTACTTATGGAAGTACAGGTCATTTAAGCAATCCTGGGAGATCAGCAAAGGTTTACTGCCCAGTGAATTAACCAGGGCCTCATCAGTCGCAGGAAGGAAAGGCATGAAATGAGGAGCTATGTTCACAGAGGAGGAAGTTGTTCATAGACAACTGTGAAGCTGGGTCTTAAGTTCAGTTAGCTGAGTAGATGGTAATGTGATGGCATTTATTAAAAAAATGTACAGAAAAAAGTATATTTTGGAGGGAGAGAATTGTGGGGTAGGGAATAGGAGTTTATTTCTGGATGTTGACAGATTGGCACTAACTCCTGAAAATGATATCCAAATGGCAGTTAGATCTGAGAGTCTAGATTTCAGGAGAGACACGAACTGAGATATAAATTTGTGATTCAACCATATGTATGTGTATGGTATAATAAAAGAAATATATAGTCTTTGCCCCAATTTCTGGAACATGGCTTCTAGAAACTTAAGAGTTTCCTGAGTGATGAAATGTTTTTATTATTCTACTTAAATAACTCATGGTAGCTTCCAGGTAGTTTTAGGGTAGGGGCTGATCACCCTAAAGATCATGTATATCATCAGAGATGTACATGAACTTTGAACCAGATAGTTAAGCCTTCAGAGAAAAGAGGGACTGGAGATAAAGTTCAGTCACAAAGCCAATGATTTAACTAATGATGTCTACATAATAGCAGACTAGAAAGAAAAAGGAAACCTGCTATACTTGAGAGTTCAGAGTTTGCTGGTTAGTGGATGCATGGATGTGTTGGGAAAGCGATATGCCTGGATTTCATGAAGAAAGGGTTGTGTCAACGTAACACAAATCTAGATTCATCTGGGAAGAGGGAGTCCCAACTGAGGACATGCCTCTATCACTTTGACCTGTAGTCAAGTCTGATGATGTAACTCAAGGGCATCTTCTTGATTATTGATTGAAGTGAGAAAATCCAGCTTACTAGGGGCAGCACAGTCCCTGGGCAAGTGATCGTGGCAAGTAGCTTAACCTGAACCTTAGGAGCAAGCCAGTAATCAACATCCTTCCTTATGTACAAGCAAGTAAGTGTTCTCTACTTCAGTTCCTGCCTTCAGGTTCCCGTCTTCAGTCCCCCTAATTGACTTCCTCTGATAATGGACTATAAGCAAGCAAACAAACAAGCAAACGAATCTAAACCAAAACCAAAACAGAAAAAAAATATTGTCCTTTCTATGTAAATCTTCTATTTAGCTGCTCTTCAGGTCTATCTGTTATAATTAAACTGTGATGATGAACAATGTAGCCCTTCCAGAGAATTCTGAAAGCCTGACAAATTATTAACTCTGAAGAGCCTATGAGATCTTCTTAATTTGTAATCAGTATTTACTTGTGTGGGGTCTCCCTGGGACTTGGGACTGGTATCTGAACAGCCTTCTTTTGAAGACTCCATCTTTAACCCATGTGGTCATCAGCTTTTGTAAGCAAGAGGTAGAGATGACAGGACAAACAGCTATGAGTAATTTGAGGATTCAGGCTGCTCCTGGCTTAGCACAGAGTATGCAAATCCTCTGATAGTTTGACTTACTTCAAGTGCCTGTCAATGGACCAGTCAACAACCATGTAGATGAAAGTGAAGGTGGTACTCTCTCAACAGGGACCCAGCAGCAGCAACCTGGGCTGAGTCCTACTTTGTAGGACTTTCCCCATAACCTTGTGGATGAGATGAGACTATGGAAGTCAGTCCTTGGAGAAGCACAGTTTAAAAGTAGAGGTTGGGCTGCTGCCTGTGGGCCAGTCGAGCCTACAGAGAAACAAGCCCAATATTGCTTCAGAAGAATCCATTTGGTGCCGGGCTTCTTCCAGTCCTGTTCAAATGGGAAGCATACCCTACTTGTCTAAGACAGACCTCCCTCCCTACACTGAGAACACCTTCCTTTCCCATTCTTGGATCTGGTGACTTGAAATTAATTCTCTCTCTTGTACGTGTCCACTCTTTCCACTTTTCTTAGCATCATGAATCTGCGCCAAAGATTCTGTATCAGTTACTTTTCTTGTTGCTAAGATGGAATGCCTTAATAATACTACTAAATGAAGAAAGGTTTATTTTGGCTCATGGTTTGAAGGCACTGTCTGTTATTGTGAGGAAGGCGGGGCACCAGGAGTGTGTGACAGCTAGTCACATTACGTGTGCAATCAGGAAGTGACAGAGACATTAACTCCGGTTTCCAGCTCACTTTCTCCTTTTTATTTAGTCTGAGACCCCAGCTTACTGGCATCGTGCCAACCATATTGCAGAGTGAGGTTTTTCATTTTCAGTTAAACCTTTCAGGAAACACTTCTATGAACATACTCAGAGAAGTGTTTCTAAATCTGATCAAGTTGACAGTGATGATTACTCATCACAGGCATTCAGTCCAGTTTCCAGAGTAGACATTGACAAAATGTCACTCTCCCTGTAAGGCTACTCTATATAGACCATCCATTAACCCCTGTCCATTTGCAGTCATACATCAGGAAGTATCCTCCACCGTGTTCATTTCTGTACAGCAGTGAGCATTTTCTTACTTTGTGAAGGATGAAGTCAATATGCAGGGACATGTGGACATGAGAACTAAACAGAGCACCAATACTACTGAAGTGCTGCTGGCCTCTGGTTTTCCCAAGATGCACCTGTGGCCCTTTCATTCCCCATCACTTGATACTCATTCTTGTGTTCTAGGTCTAATGTATCTCCTTTTGCTTTAGCAACTTTGGGAAGGGTATCTACCCCTTGCTACAGAAATAATTAATCATGCTGCTTTGTGAAAGCTTGCAGCTCTAAACAAAGACCAGCGAGCTAATGGGCACTTGCTGATTGCCTTCTCAACACTTATTGACTCCAGTCTTGCTGAGGGATGCCGTCCTGGGAAAGTATTGACTGCCATAGATTCCAACCAGGAGATGTAGCCACAGGCAATTCACACTTACAGTACTTGTGAAAGTCATGTCCAGCAAACAGCAGGGAAGAAGAAAATGAAAACAAATGAAGGGCCCTTCTGTTGGGAGGGGGGAAGACAGATACAACAACCAACTATCGCTTTACCCTAAGATGACATACTTCAAAGTCTGGCATGAGTCAGTAGCTTGGGGAATAGTACGCTTGATAAGGATGAGAATCCATGGATCTTCATCCTGGATGCCCTGGTTTGAGGATGACCACGAGCCATGTGTTTTCTCATCTAGAAACAAAGAAGTGAAGGGAGAAAATGACCAACCTTTTTTCTTTTTAAGGTGGGAAAAACAAAACAAAACAAATTCTCCCCTCTATTGTTCCTTTCCAATGTTCACAGCCCCATATGACCCACAGGAAACTTAACCATCAAAGCAATAAGGGTTTTATACAGTGGGGACTTACTTGGGGATGTGACTGGGCCTATCAGCTTTGCTGTTGTAAATGGGTTTGGCACCCCTATAAAAGATGTTCCAGAATAGGGCTGGAGATGTAGCTCAGTCAGTAGAGCTCTTGCTGGGGATGCACAAAGTCCTTGGCCCTATCTATACTCTGTGCTGCATAAATCACGTGTGCTGTACATCTGTAATGCTAGCTCCTTGGACTTGGAGGTAGGAAGATAAAAAGTTCAAGGTCATTCTCTGCTACATAATGAGTTTGAGACCAGTCTGGGTAACATGTGACTCTCTCTCTCTCTCTCTCTCTCTCTCTCTCTCTATATATATATATATATATATATATATATATATATATATATATATTATAATTATAGAAGCTGACTTGGCCTCCCCCATGTGATGGCACACAGAAGGGCCACTGATGAGGAATGAGACACTGAATACACCAATACTTTGAACTTAAACTATTCTGCCTACCAACTTATAAGTAATAAAGTTTTTCCTACACACATTATCCAGTTTAAAATATTTTTGCTAAAATGGTCCAAACAGGTCCACATGATGAAAAATCATCACTGTCTTGTGCAATTGCATTCTTATAAAATGCATTGGAAACCAACCAACAAATAAAACATTAGCACAGCAGCCACAAAACACTATGCCTGGAGTCCTCATTGCCCAGGCTTTTGAAGAGCAGACTATATGGTGAATTTTGACTCTGTAGCACTTAACAGCTTTCCGTACCAATGCACTACCCCAACTAGTGTCAGACTCAAATATCACAGTAGTGTGTTGTAGAAACACTATAGGAGAGAAATGCAGAGTCAGCAAATACTAACCCTATAGCATATACCAAATACTATACTGTGTTTTACAGAGTGTGAGAACCTGGACTCCCATTGTTTCATGACACTTAAACATCTGTTTCCCAGTGCTCAAGGGTTTGGCCTCCAACTGGAAGCTCTGAATTTCATCCCAAACTCAATTCCTAGCACTGGGTACAAATATCCAGAACTCCTGTGCAAAGTCTGGGGCACTGTAGCCTTTACGCCCCTCAAAGAGTGTGTATAAACCTACATAGTACTGTATCTCACTTAATAAGGAAGTCTGGTTTAACAAGATTAGTTAATTTTATATTGAATAATCCTGTTATGTTGAGTAATTTTATAATAAACATGAGTCATTTGGAAAGATGGTCTCTCTTGGGTCTTTGCTCATTATAATGCATGTTAGGGAGTGAACGTGACTCACTGAAGACCTTAGACCTCCCAGTCTAAACAATGAGCCTCCCACAAGTGAAGCTGCGTGTCTCAGTGGACACACACATTCCCAGCCACTGGCTTTTTCACTCTCTATGCTGAACACAACTCAATTTCCTCTCTCCTCCAAGGTCAGAAGACCCAAAGGAGGCAGCAATCATGAACCAAAATCTGCCTCCTAAATCTGTGGGGAGGGTGGGCAGTGTAGAACCTATGGCTACTCATCTATATTTAATCATCTTGGCTCTTTACGTAGTTTAACATTTACTTTCCGTTCATTCCCTGTTTGTTTGGCTGATAAGAAAGCAAACTTGAGCTTTCTGAAGTGTTCATGTGGGAACGGGCTCCAGCTCTCATCTGTGATCAACTCTTCACCGACAGACACATATTTCAAGCTCAGCCTGGTGGAAGGAGAACCAGGATTTTTGCTACTTAATTCTCTAGTGCTGGAATCAGTCACCTCTAGTCATGTGTCTTATGGACTCTCCGTGGGCTTTGTTTTCTACTCCATCCTTTCCCTAGCTTGAGATTAGCTCTATGGTACAGTTTGGAGAAGAAAGGAATGCATGGGGGAACACCATTGAACAGAGCACATCCAGAAGAATCCTTTGTAAGCTTAATGCCTGGTTCCTAGTGTGTTGTACTCTTGTTCTTCCTTTGCAGCCAGGTAATTATCTGAGAACAGCCAGGCCAGAGCTGAAATATCACACTTTCTCCCAGATCAAGTACTGACAGTCATCAACTGAGGTAAGCCTTGTAGTCTAGGAGACTCTGACATCGGCGACACCACTTAGAAGGTACAAGAAAGTGCTCCTCATATGTGAGGGCAACAGGAAGAAGTTGGCACTGCCCTCTCGGGTCATTGTCTTGGAAATCAGTGAAACATAATCCTAACCCTGTTTGGTGCGTGATTCCTTGGCTTAGAGGGAGCAGTGCAACTTTTGGACTCCCCTGCACATACATAAAACTCAGGAATTCTAGAAACACCTTTAAATTCATCCATAGATCCCAGGGTAGGATACCATTTATAGTAAAAGTAAATGAAACCAGTCCACACACCTACCTCTGTCCCAGCTTCTATCAGCAGCTAGGATGAAAACAGGTCCCCAGAATTCCATGTGCTCTTGGGACTAAACCTATTTGCTTCTCGCCCCCAACTACATCTGCTTTCATATCATTAGGTCAATGCTAATCTGTTCATGCCTCTTCCTCTTTTTTTTTAGCCATCACAGGCTGCAAAGGCTCCCACTATCTGACCTTATGCCCAGGCTACAATCTGCACACAGCTCAGCGGGTGGCCATGCTGCTCACTCTAGAATTCCAAACGTTCTTCCATTTGATATTTTCCCCAAAGCGCTTGCCACTGCTTAATAGCAACTGGGTTTTCCTTTCCCTGTCCACTCACAGATTTATTCCAGCCTGTAAGAGCTATTTATAGGTGCATAGAAGGCATTCCACAACCACGTTTTGCAAGAAGTCCGGTGGATAAAAAGTTAAAATCTCATTCAATTTATAGAGCCAGGCATGCACACGGCTTTGCAGATTCTATGTTACAATATGCAACCCAGTGAGGGACATGCTCTGATTTTTATTTTAGGCCAGGAGGCTGAAATTTAGAAAGGATATGGATGTTCCTGAAGGCAGAGGCTAGGTGGCTGAGACAAGAATTAAACTCAACTCAAGAGTTGGCCCAGGTGCTAAGTACGGAGATTTTTCCATGGCGTAAAGTCATTATTTGACATGACCTCAGCCATGAGTTATTCTGTGTCACAGGTGGGGTTTTCTGATCTTTATTTTCATTCTTTTCCTGAGCTGTGTTTTCAGTTGTTCTAACACATTATAAGATAAACAAATTTGTTTTACACACATACACACACACACACACACACACACACACACACACACACACGTAATTGCTTCTTACAGCAAAACTGTAATGAGATTTGAAACACTGGACCTTGAAATATTTGATTAGGACGAGTATCCCCAGGACACTCCATGGCCTTACTCATTTTCTCGCCCCCACTCCCAACCCATGTAAACAATATTCAGCGGATGGAAATTTGGGCTGGAGAAAGCCAGTGACTGCAATTGAGCATTCCGAGCATGTCCATGAAATTGAAGCTGAGGAGCCCCGCTCCACTCTCTGGATGATGCATTGCACCTGTAAGCCTGCAATAGCGCATTCATTTCTCATTCACTAGCAGAATGGGGCATTTGTAGAAAGAATGGGTCTAGGGCAGGCAACTGGGGATTGACCAAAAAGCAAGCAAGCTGTCAACATGAAAGGATACGATCACCTTCTAAAATAGAGTTCTCATTGCCTCCCATGCTGTGGTTCAAATGTTGCTGCTTGGGGGCAGAGACAGGAGTGGCTAAACCATTGGGCAGAAAAGAATAATTGGTACAAAAGTTTGCATTAACCTCCATATTCGGGTGGCCAGTAGAGCCAGCCTTTACTTATCTGTGGTAGGAAGAATGACTGAAAGTGCTCATGTAGAGCTTCAAAATGCACACATGAAGATATTAAAGAGCTCTGATAAAATGCACTCGGTATGCATAGGCATGCCAGGGATTGGGAAAGACAGAGAAGAAAAGAAATGAGAGGTCCTCTCCTGCTGGGGCTGGACTTCAAGTAAAGTAGGCTTGCTTTCTAAGAAGAGGAATGTCAGGTTGTTATCAGTGTAGAACCAGCTAGAGCCTGGGTGCTTCTGAGTCACTCAGCAGTACTCCAAATCTGGAGGTGGCTTTGCCAAGCACCTGTCCTGCCAGGTCTGGTCACACAGGTCTGCATGAGACTTCAGAAGCTGCAGCACCTCCCACTGAGGCTAGCCCACCTGTGCCACAATTATCCAGGATGATCTGGCTCCCAGGCTGATTCTCCAGGGACTGTGACATTAGAACAAAGGGAAAAGCCCAGGAATGTGGGTCTAAGCCCACTCTGGAGACTGAGACTCTAGATAACTAAGTCTGCAGTTGGAATTAAGGAGCTCAACTTGTTTTTCTTTTTTATTGTGTTGTTTTTATTGAATATTTTTGGGGGGTCATTATGTTAGTTCAAAGCCATCTACTAAGATAATGTATTAAGGCCTGACACTATTACTGAGGCTATGGAGTGCTCAAAAAAAGGACCCTATCATGACTGCCCTCTGAAAGACCCAACAAGCAGCTGAAAGAGTCAGATACAGATATTTGCACCCAACCAATGGACAGAAGCAGCTGATCCCTATTGTTGAATTAGGGAAGACTGAAAGAAACTGAGGAGAAGGGTGACCCTGTAGGAGGGCCAGCAGTCTCAATAAATCTGGTCCCCCAAGATCTCTCAAACACTGGACCACCAAACAGACAATGCACACCAGATGGTATGAGGCCCCCCAGCACACATACAGTAGAGGACTGCTGGGTCTGTGTTCATTCAGAGATGATGTACCTAACCCTCAGGAGACTGGAGGCCCTAGGAAGTTTAGAGGTCAGGTGGAGAGGCAGTGGGGGCATTCACATGGAGCCAGGGGTGTGGGGAAGAGGTGTGGGCTGTGGAGCAGTAGGAGGGTGGATGGGGGGGGAATGGAATATGGAGTGTAAAAAAATAAATTAATTAAAAAAAAAAAAGAACTTGAAAAATATGAATGAGGACATTGAAGTCCAAAGCTGTCACTGAGGAGTGACCTTGGCTAAGTTACTTCGCTTGTTAAGCCTCAGTCAGCTCATGCCAGGTGAGGAGTAATGGCCATGTTAGGTGCTGTTGAAGGGATTGAGCGTGATAGGACTTTAGGGCATTCAGTAGAGTACTTGACATAGGATGAGATAATGACAGGTGGGCAATGGTGCTGGCATTGAGGGCCAGAGATTGGAGAATGGGACACTGACAGAACCTGGCCGGACTCCTGGTCTTTGGGTCTGAGAACTTGCCAACAGGTGATAAGAAAGGGGAGGAAGACATTAACCTGAGGGTGTTAAGGTCAAAGGGAGCAGCCTGCTTCCGGGCTGCTACAAACCATAGCCCTTCGGGTCAAATCCAGCCCGCCATCTGTTTGTAAATAAAACCTCACTAGCCCTGAGCCACACCCTTTGTTTACACATGGTGTATGACTACTTTTAAATGAAATTGGCAACACTGGGTGTTTGTGACCTAGACCATCTGGCCTACAGACTCTCAAGTATTTGCCAGTTTGTTCTTTCTAGAACAAGTTGGACAATTTCTACCCCAGGGAGCTGCAAAGGAGTTTTATCCTGAAGGAGACATCATAGAAGAAATTGAATAAATAGAAAGACAGGGACACTGCATGGCCAACATAAACATGCACACATGTATACACACATATCTACACACTTACACTATACCTGCTCTGTTTTAATCTCGTGCCCATCAAAGGCCTTAGTCCCCATAGCAGAAGTAGTGAAACTTGCTAGAACCTTTATGTTCTTGTGGGAGACCCTCAGGTTCCTAGGAATGTCCCTTTGAAGTAGATTAAGGGATACCAACCTGTCCCTTCTCACTTCCTTTCCTGGATTCTGGGGTGAGTGGATTGTCCTATTCCCACTTTGGTTGTGAGGACCAAAGCAATGTGTTGCTCGATCTTGGACTGGAACTCCAGAATCACAAGCCAAAATAACCCTTTCCTCTTTATAAGTTCATCATCCTCGATATTATGTAACAATAACACAAAGCTGAATAAGACAACATCTTTCACCACAACTCCCACATACTCAGGATTTAATAAGAATTTACCTGGTCACGGGGATGGAAGCCCCTTAAACCCAATCCTGGTTCTGCCACTTACCAGCCCTGTGACTGTGGACAGATCGTTTTAGTTTCTTAAGACTTTTGTGAAGTGGGGAGCTTGGATTGGTTTGGGCCATTTACAGATGTCATACACAACCTAAGCTTAGGCCTGCAATGCAGGGGCTGCTGTATCATGTATCTGTTAGGGATGTAAGGAGGGAGAGACAAAAGGAATTCATAGGACTCCTAGATATCAATTTAGCCACTTTAGCATTTTGTATCAGACTAATCCCCTGAGAGTGGCGATCTTAATTTCTGGACAGCCTTGCACAGAGGCAAAAAAGGAAGTGTTGACTTCTATTATGAACTGAATTTTGACCCTGTTCCCCAATTCCCATGCAGAAGCCTGTATCAGTTATTTTACTATTGCTGCTGCAAAAACCATAAGCAAAAACAACTTATGGAAGAAAGAGTTTATTTTGATTTATGGTTTCAGAGTGACAAGAGTTCATCATGGTGGGTGGGAGTGGGTGAGGCATGGCAGAAAGTGGCAGACATGACAGCAGGCATGGTGGCAGGAACAGGGGGCTGAGTGATTGTATCTAATGGCAAACACAAAGCTGAGAGAGTAAATTGAGGTTAGGGCAATGTTAGGAACTCTCAAAGTTCATCACCATGACATACTTCATCCAGCAAGACACCATCCCCCC
>JADRCC010255005.1:0-12518 GCA_019843855.1 Hylomyscus alleni | reverse complement strand
TGTGTGTGTGTGTGTGTGTGTGTGTGTGTGTGTGTGTGTGTGTGTGTATGCATATATATACATACATACATATATATTATATAATATATATTTCAACATGCTTTGTGCCAGGCAATGAATTTGATTATCCTAAAGTCATGGATATCCAATGTGGCAAACCACTAATCACATAGGACCATTGAACATCTGACCTAAGGCAAGTCCAGACTGAAGTGCTTTAAGTATAAAACGTATACTAGTTTTGCAAACAAAGTACAAAAAGCAAAATATCATATTAATCATTTTATAGAGATATATGTTGAAATAATTATGTTTTGATATTTGGTTAAATATGTTAATATAATTAGCTTCTTTCTTTTTACTTTAAAATTATGTGTGTGTGTGTGTGTGTCTGTATGTTTATGTGTGTGTGTGGTGTGCATAAAATATAATTAGAAAGCACTGGCCTGGGCTATTCAAGACAATTCTGTTTTTATCTTTCTTTCTCAGCTTTCCCTAAAGTAAGAATGCCATGACACTCTGTTCTGTTTAACAATATGCCAACAGATATCTGTTGGGGGATTTCTAGCAAAAGTTTTTATAAAAGAACTTTTATTTCCTCAGATGGAGGGATGAGATGAGAGCTGAACTCAAGCTGTGCAACTAATACACAGCTTGGACTCAACCCAGAGCATTTCTTTCTCTGTTCTAATTAGGCCTGGAAGCTTCTAGCCTCTGTACAACCCAATCTTCCAAGCTAACCTAACTGATTCAAACTGGCTTCTCTCAGCTTCTGACTGGATTGCTTTGCTCTGAACTGAACTGAACTGAACTCCACTGAATTGCCTAAATTCAACTGACCAACAAGAACAGAACAGAACTGCACAGAGAATTACGCTCACTGAACTACCCACCTCCCCCACAAGTAACCTCTCCTTCCTGTTGTCCTTGGGAGAGTTGAGCGCATCCTATCTCTGACTCATTCTGTCAAATCTTTCTCTGATTTATCACTTTGCTTCCCCCTCAATTAGATGTCACTTTCAAATATGGATGCTTCCTTCTACAAACTAACTTTACCTTCATTGTTAGGGATTAAGGGTGTGTTCTAAGGGTGTTTCTGCATTCCAGTCAAATCACATAGACCTAGGAGGTATTTAGATATGATCCCTTGCCAGAGCACCCATGTTGCTAGATTAAATTCCTCTACAAGCTTTATTTTCGTAAAATATTTTTAAAATAGACAGTACTTTCCCATTATTGCTTCCCTTTTTCTACACTGAATTATGAATATGATGGTTTTATATTATATAGCACTTTGTTGCATCTTTGTTTCTCATTTAATTTTTTAAATTAAAATCTAATTGCATCACTTTCCACCTTCTGTTCCTTCCTTCCAGTCCTTCCCCTGTGTCCCTTACTTGCTCTCAAATTCCTGGCCTTTTCGATTGTTGTTATAGACATATAAATAGGTATATATATATTCTTTAGTATATAAATACCACCTGCTCAGTCCACATGTTACTCAGTTGTACATGATTTCAGGGTTTACTACTTGCTATTATTGGATAGTCAATAGTTTAAAATCATTTATTCGTGGCTCAACATTCATGAAAAAAAAAAAACAAAACTTGAGAAGGATCCTTGAGACAATTTTCTTTAAAAAAAAACATTGATTCGTTGGTACTACATCATAAAAGGCATCTCTTTAATTTAAAGTAATGTCGTTCCTACATTCTTCTTGTAGTCAGATGACTTATTATCTGATATACTTATATCCAGAACTGTCCTCAGGAAGAATTGTGGAGAGCCACCACCCCTGCCCTGAGCATTCTCGGGCTGCCATACTGATCTACAATGTTAAGGTAAATTTAAAAGATTAGTTTTGGGCTGGTGAGATGGCTTAGCGGTTAAGAGCACTGGCTCTTCTTCCAGAGTTCATTTCCCAGAAACCACATGGTAGCTTACAATCATCTGTATTGTAATGGCCTCCAATGGCCTCCTCTGGTGTGTCCAAAGAGAACCACAATGTATTCACATATATAGAATAAATAAATCTCTCTTTTTTTTTTTTTTTTTTCCGAGACAGGGTTTCTCTGTGTAGCCCTGGCTGTCCTGGAACTCACTCTGTAGACCAGGCTGGCCTTGAGCTCAGAAATCCTCCTGCCTCTGCCTCCCAAGTGCTAGGATTAAAGGCGTGCGCCACCACCGCCTGGCCTAAATAAATCTTAAAAAAAAAAAAAAAAGATTAGTATTTGTTTAAAGGTAAATGTCATTTAGGTCAAATTCATTGATGCTGCTGACATAGATTTTCATTGCAGTGGTATGTTATCTTTTCATTGCCGCGGTATTTTACCTTTTCATTGCAGCGGTATTTTATCTTTTTCTTTTCAGTTGTTGAGAGAGAGGGAGGGACGTCGTACTTTGACTCTTTCACCTTGGCCTTTGTTTAGTTTGTTTGGCGGAGAATGAAACCCAGGGCCTTGCCGAACTGAGGCAGGTATGCTGCCCCTGAACTCTATGCAGACACAGGGTCATTTGACCTTGAATTTGCAATCCTCCTGCCTCAGTTTTCTGATTGTAAGGATGGCAGACATGCACTATAGAATATAGCAGGTTTTTTTGTATTTTTAAAGGTCTACTAGGTACAGAAAAGTTTGGGAATTACCAAAATGCATGATGGGATCTTCCATTGAAACTTCACAAGCTTCGGTCACCTCAGTAACCCCAAACTTCAATCTCTTTTTTCTCTCTTTTTTTTTTCCCGGTTTTTTCGAGACAAGGTTTCTCTGTGTAGCCCTGGCTATCCTGGAGCTCACTCTGTAGACCAGGCTGGCCTTGAACTCAGAAATCCGCCTGCCTCTGCCTCCCAAGTGCTGGGATTAAAGGCGTGCGCCACCATCGCCTGGCTTTTTTGTTTTTTGTTTTTCTTTTTTTAATCTCTTTTTTCTCTATCTAGAAAAAGACTGTATTGAGTCTCTGCTTCCCCAGGCTTGGCTGAAAATGTACCCTTAGGGACCTTCACAGCTTCTCTACTCCTGGACCTCGGCCATCACTCCCAGTAGTTCCCTGCCTTCAAGTATCTCTTTGTTTATTTTATCCAGTTTTGTAGTTGCCTATGGCTGGAACTTGAGGCCCAGGCCGAGTGTTTCCATCATCCTAGGAACTAAAGGCTTAGAGGAAGATTTTGTAACCAAAGCCTCGTTTTCTGTGCTCTGCTCTAAATTCTCTTTCAAAGTGGAACGCCAACAAGAGCCTGCCTGAACTGACGGACCCCTACTCCCTGTTTGATCCCTTCTCTCTCCCCTTGCTGTAGCCACTGTGGCCTCTTTGCTGTGACTTTTGTTTCTTCTGACTGTAATTCCTTTTCTCAAATCCGTTCCTGATATCCGTGCCTCACCTCAGAGGTTCCTCCATCAAGAGGCCTTCCCATATCACTCCCCAGAATTCCTGCATCCATGTCAGATTCCTATCTTCTTATCATGTGTGCCTATACCTCTTAGCACTCACTGAATCTAGATTATCTATTGTAAATGTTATTCTGATCCTGAACACACCCATCCAGGTGGGCAGAAATCTCTTCATCTAGGGAGTGCTCTGACTCCGGGACTCAGGAGGGACTGCCATTTTCTCTCTGGTGACTTTCTAAGGTGGGACCAGCCAGGAGGCACAGGCCGCAGAATTGGCCAAGCAGCTGGGACAGGGTCCTTCCTCCATCTACACCCAGGAAGTACACCTGTTCCACAGCCCTCTATGCACGTTTCCCTCTCCGGGAGAGCTGGTGTCCAGGGAGTGCTTTGACCCTGGGTACCCAGGGGATATCCCCATTTTCTCTCCGGTGACTTTCTAAGGCGGGACCAGCCAGAAGGCACAAGCTGCAGAAGTGGCAGAACAGCTGGGGCAGGGTCCTTCCTCCATCCATCTGCACTCAGGAGGGATGGCTCATCCACAGCCCTCTATGCAAGGGTCTTAGCAGGAGAGAGCTGATCTTCCAGAAGTGCTGTCACAGGCTTACAGACCCACAGGGGGAACAAGCTTCAACTAGAGACAGCAAGTGACTTGCTTGTGACTCCTATTGCCATTGCCATCTTCTTTTTTTTGTTTGTTTTTTTGTTTTTCGAGACAGGGTTTCTCTGTATAGCCCTGGTTGTCTTGGAACTCACTCTGTAGACCAGGCTGGCCTTGAACTCAGAAATCCTCCTGCCTCTTCCTCCCAAGGGCTGGGATTAAAGGCGTGTGACACCACCACCCAGCCATATTGCCATCTTCTAAGGCTGCTCTTTCATTAGAATATGTTAAATTCTAGATAAGTTTCTTCAATGTGAAAAAAGTTTCCTATCTTTCGCAAGAGTTAAATGTTATTAACCACACAATTATGTCTTACATCTAGGTATCTGTCTCTTTGATTGCAAATATTTCATTAGATTCAGATTTTTGTGTCTGTCTTTGTAGTTTTCTTTAGCCTTTCCCCTCTCGGTTCTAATGAATCCCCCCCCCCCTTTTTTTTTTTGAGACAAGGTTTCTCTGTATAGCCCTGGCTGTCCTGGAACTCACTCTGTAGACCAGGCTGACCTCAAACTCAGAAATCCGCCTGCCTCTGCCTCCCAAGTGCTGGGATTAAAGGTGTGCGCCACCACTGTCCAGCATGAACCCACTTTTTTGACTTCTGTTACATCAACAAATAATCCTACTCCAAATAAGAGTAAGTAGATTCTTATTAAGGATCTTGGGCCTTTTCTTCTGATCAAGTCTATAAATGTTGAGACACTTACAAGTTATTTTTCTTGGTTTACTTCTAGGATCTTGGTTCTGCTCTAAATAGGAGTTGAGTGGACTCAGGTTCTATAGGAGAGAATACAAAGAAGGATAAATAGAAAGGGATACACAGAAAGTCATTCAGTATCAGCAAAATTTGTCGTACCTCCATTTCAAAGAGAAACGGTCGCTAGTGAAAATAAAACACTATGGACCGATCACTGATTATATTGGAACAGAATGAGTTCTTGTAAAGAAATAGAAGCCACTGAAAGCTCAGAAAGCCTGCTCATTAAAATACATTTTAAAAAGCTCAAAAGTACTACAAGCATTTGGCTTGTAACATCTGATGATTATTCTTTATGATATATGTAATGAGTCTTGATTCTGCCTTAAGTGTTTACAAGACTGAGCAAGATACTTAAGCTTTAGGTCATTGTTTCTCCATTTGAGGCATGAGGAGACTGACTAAATAATCTCTAAATCTGAGGCCTAGATGGGGGTAATTATAACTGTGGTCTGGACTAGGGGGTAGCAGTTCCTGTGTACTTTGTTGCTATTTCTCAATTTGTCCTTTGTATCTCAAAACAAACACAGAAAACACAGTCCTGTTTTCTTATCTGTGCTGGATATGCTCTAAGACAAGCAGTGGATGTCCCAACCATGGCTAGTAATAAATCCCTCTCCCCCTCCCCTCCCCTCCCCCTCCCCCTCCCCCTCCCCCTCTCCCTCTCCCTCTCTCTCTCTCACACACACACACACACACAGATTTCCTATATAGTCATAGCCTGATAAAATGTAACTTATAAATAAGCACAGTAAGACATTAAAAAAAAACAGTGACTTACAGAGAAAGGAAAAATACCAAAAGGCAAGCACAGCAATAGTGTGACTATGTGACTATTTTTCTGATAACTGAGAGTTCTAAGTGACTAAGAGGCAGATAGTATGTACTGTGTGGATTCATTGGCTCAGAAGATTATTTGTGTCCTGGGAATGATGGCTAGGGATGGTGGAAGATCAGATTGTGGTAATCAGAATGGCAGGAACTTTAAAACTTATGAGTTGCTCATTTCTTGGAGTTTCTATTTATTTCCATACTACAGTGGCCAGTGGGTAACCATAACTGCAGAAAGCAAAATGGTCAATACTGTATTTAAGAACTTGGGGAGAGAAGTATTTAAATCACATTTTATTAAATAAAAGTGGGCTGTAGTTGGCTAGTTCCAAGCGTAGGCCATCATTATTTCGTACCTTCCTTGTACATATAAACCTAAGGTTATCTCATATGTGAAAGTGATTGCTTTTACAGGCATGGTGACCCCTCCAAAGTATCCGTAGTCAATGTCAGAGTAACTGGAAAAGCTTCGAAAGCATTTACAATAGAGATCCTGTACATTTTGTTACTAGTCTTTGTGTTCCTTAGTCAGGAGCTCATACCCTGATCATATGATAGAAAACAACTCAAACCTTGCAGAAAGCTTTAGTGCTAATGTTAAAATCGCTTCGCTCACATATTGTGCTTCTGTGGATATGTCAGATAGGCATATCCTTGCTTTTGTCTGCAAGGAACAAAATCAGACCAGCAATGACTCAGCCACCCGGATCGTTACTGTTTTCTTAAGAAACCCTGTGATAGGTAGAGGTGTAGTGAGTCAGTATGAACTGGATCCTGGATCTTTTCATTTTGCTTTCCATTCCATCAGTGTATTCACTTTTGTCTTCCAGCACAAAGTCTCAGGACAAGGTGACTACCACCACTTCAAGCTGGATGTCCTTGAACAAGTATCCAAAGCAGAAAGGGAGAGAGAGAGAGAGAGGACAAAACAGCCTCCTCTTATATCCCCTTTTCTTTTATCATCAAACAAAATCTTTATCAGAAACCTCCTAGCAGAATTTCCCTTCTTGCTCTGTAGAACTGGGTCACCTACCTCTGCTTAGATCAGTCACTAGTAAAAGGAAATGAAGTTTCTGGGATGGCCTTAGACCAAATGTTGACAAACTGTGGATAGTGGAAAAACCCAGCTGGGGCCTGTTTTGGAAATAAAGTTTTATTGGGACACAGCCATACACATCCATGTTTATATCACTTACGACTGTTTTTGTACTAGAACAGGAAAGTTGGTCAGTTGTGACAGAAACCATCTGCCTTGCAAAGTGTAACATATTTACTACCTGGCTCTGCACAGAAAGTTTTCCCTTCTCTGACTTAGACTGTCTCTCATCCCATGACACTTACCACAAAACCAAGAATCTTTAAACAAAAAGAAATAAGAATAACTTCAGATGACAACCAGCAATGAGATCCCCATATACTTATAGGATTACTTCTATGTTAAGTCAGTGAAAATGTCTACCATTGGCCAACGGATGTACTCTTTGAAAAGCATTTTTTTACACCCTCGGTTTAGAGCCTTCCCCTTGTCTTTCCACCAATCTACACAAACCTTGGCAACTTCTCATCTATATTTTTTTTCTCTCTCAATACATCTTTTGGACTATAAGAAGCTAAAAATTCTTCAAACTTCAAGACTCTGGAGGGAATATAACGTAGGATTCGCTAATTGAGTAAAACTGCATGTGTGTGTGTTTGTGTGTGTGTGTGTGCGTGTGCACATGTGTATGTGCACATGTGTGTGTTCATGCATGCGTGAATGTTTATATATGCACGAATGCTCGTATGCACATATGTGGGTGGGTGCACTTAAGTTTTAAGCACAAGGAGGAAAAGTCAACCAAGGTATCCTCCTTCAGACACCAACTATCTGGTTTTTGGAGACAGGGTATGTCTGTCTTGGTATCACTGACCTGGAACTTGCCAGATGGATTAGACTGACTGATCTGCAAGCCCAGGGATCCTCCTGTCTCTGTGTCCTCAGCACTCAGATTGCAAATGGGCACCACTATGCCTTAGCTCTCTTACATGGCTTCTGGGGAGACTGAACTCAGATCTTTATGGTTGAGAAGCAAATACTTCACTGCCTGATCCATCTCGCAAACCTCCCTACTTACCTGAGACAAGGCCTCCCGTACCCTATCGAAGGCTCGAGTCCCATTTACCTGAGCCTGACCTCGACCTCCCGATCCTCCTTTCTCCACCTTCGCATTCCCGGGATTACAAATGTGTGCTACTATACCTGGCGGAGCATCATTCACAAAGATTCTGTAACGTGTGCTAAGGATGTCTCCTGGCTTCACATTGCTCATGTGTCTGGCATCCTTCTCCAATAGGCCGCTGGACCTGTAAGAAAGATGCGACAGGAATGTTCTTGGGAGCTGCTTGTGTATTTCCCTCGTGGCAAGTTAAAAGAGCATACGAGAGTGGATAGGCTTTTAGATTTGGATTGATTGTTATTATTATTATTTTTAATCACCATACAATCTCCTACTTCTTTGTCCTCTAAAATGCTACAGCTTTTCATCTAAGTGTCACAACAGAGGGCTTTAAATATAGAGGAGTAAGGGTCTGGGATGTGAAAGGGGCCATCTCTTTTTTTGTTGAACAGCCATTAGAAGTTAGTTCCAACTTTTCAGATCCGAGGTTATGGAGATGTTCTCACAGTTTGAGAAAATTTCAACTGGAGTGAAATTTTGGAATACAGAAATGTAGGAGTTAGGGCATATATAGACCTTCTACGACCTATTTTGTAGCTGACAAATCCAAAGAAGAAATGATTCAACTGAGGTGAACTAATTGTACCCCTCTTTCCTTGGAATTATCCTGTAGCACAAGGAGGGGGGGAAGGAAGAGCTTCAAGGGTCTAATTATAAACTGACCAGTGCAAGCCCCTAGACCCTTCCACTTGCTGCCTGGAGACATTTCCATGATGCTGTAGCAGCTGTTGCTGGCCTCTGCCAGGTCTCTACACAGTTGGCTCTGGGGCACCCTCACAGCAGCTGCCACCCCTCTACTCTTACAGAAGAGAGGAAGGGTTTTTTTCCTCACTGCTGCTCGAAACTTTGTTTCCGGATCCCAGCCTTAACCTGCCTCTTGGTTTACAGGCACGTCTGCCAGAGATTCTGGAACCTCTCCTACCAGCTGCACGCAAGTAAATTTGACTGACACAATCATATGTCTTCCTAAAAAGTTTGCTTCCTCACTGCTAATAATAGGCTTCCCAGGATGGACTCTAGACACCATGACCTTCTACTTTAGGTGAGGTGGGAGAGTGTCAATTGTGGTCTCCCAAGTTTTCCATCTCAACCCTTCACTCAAGAAAAGCAACAGTCTCTCCAGCAGCTTGCTCTCCTGGGAGCCTGTCTGTCTATACTGAGTTTTCAAAGTGAGTTCGTCTTTTGAGTTGTTTCTTCCTTGTTTCCAGGATCTTCTTCATCACTGGGCCTCAACACACTCATACACACGCGCACACACACACACACACACACACACACTCACTCACACTCACACACATATTTGTATGTATATATAATATTAATATATTAAGGATATTAGCATGTTATACTAAACTTTGATTTTTTTTTTTTTTTTATAAAACTAAAGCAATAGTTGTATGCATTTCTGCCTAGTCTCTTCCTGTTCAGAGTATCTCATCCTTTTTTTTGGGGGGGTGGTGGTTTTCGAGACAGGGTTTCTCTGTGTATCCCTGGCTGTCCTGGAACTCACTCTGTAAACCAGGCTAGCCTCGAACTCAGAAATCTGCCTGCCTCTGCCTCCCAAGTGCTGGGATTAAAGGCGGGCGCCACCATCGCCCGGCTCAGAGTAGTTCATCCTTAACACGTGTTGGCCAACTTAGAACAACAGAGTAAGTGCTAAGACATGTGGGTTACGGGGAAGCCCTAAGTATTGACTCATAATTCTGATATTGCCATTTATTCATTTTCTAGAATCTTAGCAAAGGTGTGCTATGCTTCAGATGACCTGTTTGCGATAATGGAGACCACAGAGCCATAAGAGGTGCAGCCAAGACTTCAAATAATACAACTACTACAGAGGCTTCACCCAGTGTGCTTCTGATGGCAACAAGGGGGCATAATTTAGATAAAGCTGGAGGAATTTGACCAAGGATCTGTGCTTGAGATATAAGTTTGGAAATATTCCCTGTAGAGATGACACCTTAAGTTCTGCGAGAAGTATTTTATTTATTTAGTCAACAACAACAACAAAAACCATGGTTAAGCATTCATGTGGTAGAAACTGTTCTAGGTTCTTGTGAAATGTGAGGACATCAGAATGAGGAAATCGGTAATGTCGATGGTTTCAGTTCTGCAAGGAACTGAAGGAAAATGTTCTGGAGGGGAATGGTGCTGATGGTTACACAGCATCAATGTTTGGTACATACCGCTGAATTCCACATGATTCAGATACTGAGCACATGTTGGCTGACTTGGAACCATGTTCCAGATTGTTCAGATACTGGAAACATGATTCAGATACTGTATTTCATCATTGCCCTGCTAAGACAAGAACTTTCTATGTACCTCAGGCTGTCTTCAAGCTCCTGATCTTTCCTTAGTCTCTTAAGTGTTGGGATTAAAGTTGTGTGCTACCATATGTGTTTACTGTATATCTTTTGTATGCTACTACATACACATTGGAATCTAATAAGATTAACTATCAGAGAAGCCAGCTATGTCAGAGAAACGAGCTGTGGTGGTACAGGATGGTAATTAGTAATCGTGGCAGTGAGGAGGGTCAGGAATTCAAGATCATCCCCAGTTACACAGTGAGACAGAGTCTAGCATGGGCAAGTGGAACCCTGTCTTAAAACAAAACAGAGTAACAAAACAAAGAAATCATTTTTGAAGCATATAAGCTATAATATAGCACACAAATACAATCTGATGATAGACAACATATACTTTGCTTCTATTTTGGAAGACAACAAGTATTATAGATGAAAGTAGAAAGAACTAAGAGTGATTAGGAATAGTGAGTTGGAATAGTGAGTTGGTTACCCTTTTTAAAAGGCTTGCCAGAACATGCATAAGGATTGTCCAGAGATGGAGAGATGATGGGTGTAGCCATCTGAGGAAAGCATTTTAAAGCAGTGGGGATCCCTTGTGCTAAAGCCCGAAAGTGAGAACATGTCCGCCTACTCACGGGACTATAAGGAAGTGAGTGTGGCTGGGGCAGCCTGCAAAGCAGAGACGGGTTGAGATCACAGGGGTAAAGGGAAGTCTAGTTTTGTATTTATCCTATATACAGATATATGTTCTTAAGATCACTTGTAGGACTTTTGACTTTTACTCTGAAGAAAATGGAAATCATCACAAGGTATGAAATAGAGAAATGGACGTGACATTTCTTAAAAGGATAATTCTACGTAGAGGGCATCTAATTAAGTAGGAAGAGAAGAGAGGAGGCAGGAAGGCCTCTGGAAGGGTGTTGTATTGATCTTCCATCAGAGGTGGAGATGGCTTGCATTTGAGTAGTGGCAGTAGGCATGGCAAGAAATAATTAGAACTTCTCTCTATCAATTTTAAAAGAGCCAATAGCATTCCTTTCAAAATGACCAGAGGTAGCTAATAGAAAAGGGAAGTCAAGGATGCAGCCAGAGTCTTGTCGTAGGTGTCAGGGCTTTTGGCATGCCATCCTGTTGAGAGGCACCCAGTGAACTGCTTTGAGGGTAGGGTGACTGAGAGTTGAGCGTGGAACATTCTGTGTTCGCTTTGTTATCACAATTTGTTTATGTAAGTTGCACAAGGGAGGGCCATGGAAAGCATGAGTCAGTGAGAGTATCTTCCTGTAGTACTGGCTCAGAGTAGGCGTGTCCTTGAGATGGAGAAGGGAAAAAAGATACGGGGAGTATCAGTGGCTCTGTTGCTGACTCATGCTTTTTTTTTTTTTTTTTCGACTGTCATTTGTTCAAGTTAAGAGCACTGAGCCAGAACTATTGAGCTCTTCTTGTACGCCAGATACATGGTGTACTAACTCATTCCTACCTTTGTATCTAAAGGAGGTGTTAAATTGCAATTAGAGGCTAGTGAGTTTCCTAGCCTCTGCCCACAGCTGAGAGCACAGGAGGATTTTTGTAGTTCACAAACACTCCCTAGCCACGATATCATTATTCATCTTCAAAACAGTCTTGTAGGGCAGGCCAGTGGGGTTGCCCTTGTGTGCTCTGAGGCCTGGAGGTCCTGCTCAGTGCAAAGGCAACAGTTAAAAGATTCAGGTACTCTAATTTACAGGCCAAGAACTTCCCAACAGATCTTTGTCACCCAGTTTTTTATTTAAAATGATTTAAAACGTTAAAAAAAGTATAATAGTATACCAAACACATAAATATCTTTTATGTATTTCACCCATTGTTATTTTGTCGTATTTGATTTTATATCTTACACACACACACACACTTTTTTTTTTTATGGCGTATTTGAAAGCAACTCGCAGGCATTCTGTCATGTCCAAGCATATTTAACCTCCATCTTTTAAGAATTAGGCTGTTATCCTTACAAAACAAATCTCATATACAAGATAACTAATAATAATTTAAAAACCTGCTATCTCATATGCTATCTATATTTAAAATGTGGGACTGGCACCTAATATCTTTTTTAGCTATCTATTTTTTTTCTTTGTAGGTACTGATCTAGAATCCTGTGTGATATTTGAGTACAGTATCTTCCATCTCTTCGAATAGAATTATTTTCCATTTTTAAAAAAGGATACTGTTTTTGAAAAGTCCAGGTCACTTGTCATAGAGAGAGTCCTAAATTCTGTTTGTTTGATTGCTTCTTCAGAATTAGATTTAGGTTAAAGTCTTTTCAGTGTTTTGGGTAGCAATAGCACACAAGTGAACATTAGGTTATGGTCCTGTGTTGGGGGG